>LIEC01012154.1:0-30506 GCA_001925005.1 Drosera capensis
CGGGTAAAAACACCAAGTTCAGAGGAGATACAACTTGGGGTTGTATTTGTTTTTGACTTGTTGGGGTGTCATTCATCAACTATTCTTTGAGTTCTTCTAGAGTGACTCCTCTTAATGGACTTTCTACATCAGTCTACTCCTCTCTTAGCACTAAGGATGTTTCTGATCATTTATTCTCTACTATGATCACTCCCTCTGTTTCTGTGGGAGTTAGATCAAGTGTTATAACTTGAGTGAACCCTACTTTCTCAGTGGTCTGCTCATAATCTTTAGGTGCTTCTTCTCTGCTTACCTCTGTTGCATCTCTGATTGGTGATGCTGATACTTTTGTTGGTGATCTCTCTGTCACTGGTTTGTTAGTTTTTGAGGGTTTGATTATGGTAGCTACCTCCATTGATCCCTCAACATCCTCTGCCTTTTCTATTGTAGGTTCCTCTACTGTTGTCTCCTCTTGCTCTGCTAATTCTGCTGCTCTTGCTGACTCTGTTGTTGTTGGTATTAGTTTTTTTTTGTAGGTTGTTCTTCTGCTAGTTGCTCTACTACTGGAGATTCTATTGCATGTTATTCCTAGATGCCTTCCCTGAAACATCATTAATGATTTCATCATCATTAAGATCTTTTGACTGTGGGGATTCATCATGACCATTGTCATTATCCCTTGGTGATGGTGTTTTGCCAGTTTTTGGTCTGGACAGATAATCATAAATTTCCAGTGTTGCTGCCCTAACGTGCTTGTCAACCAATCTTTTCAATTCAGCCTCCACTTCAGGAGTGTGCACAAATTCAACATGTTGTAACTGTGCTTATTTATGCCTTCTGGTCTTGAGGGTTGAATCCTTGATTTCTAGAGCCCCACTGAACAATATGTAAGGGTCAATGGGCCTTCTTTTCTTGTTTGCATCCCTTCTTTGAATCAGAACAAGTTGCTCAATTTCTACCTCTATCATGCAGTCTACTATCCCGATTTTTGTCCTTGAGCCGTTATGTTGATCTTGTACCTTATTGTTGATCATGACGGAATGAGCTTTGGCATTGTAACCTTGTACTTCCTTTTGATTGGAAGTTATCCTTGATAAACTATTGAATCATTGCCTCTTTTTGGGGTTTGTCAAGCATTTCATCAGTCTTGATCCTGTGCTCCAAAACCTTCTCTTGAATGGCTTGGACAGTCTACAGTGCCTTCAGAATTTCTTCTTTTTTTGGAGATTATTTTGTTGCGATTGTTGTTGTGGCCCATGCTTTTGATGCAGTTGAGGACTCATCCCTTGGTGATGGTGTTTTGCCAGTTTTTGGTCTGGACAGATAATCATAAATTTCCAGTGTTGCTGTCCTAACGTGCTTGTCAACCAATCTTTTCAATTCAGCCTCCACTTTAGGAGTGTGCACAAATTCAACATGTTGTAACTGTGCTTATTTATGCCTTCTGGTCTTGAGGGTTGAATCCTTGATTTCTAGAGCCCCACTGAACAATATGTAAGGGTCAATGGGCCTCTTTTTCTTGTTTGCATCCCTTCTTTGAATCAGAACAAGTTGCTCAATTTCTACCTCTATCATGCAGTCTACTATCCCGATTTTTGTCCTTGAGCCGTTATGTTGATCTGTACCTTATTGTTGATCCTGACGGAATGAGCTTTGGCATTGTAACCTTGTACTTCCTTTTGATTGGAAGTTATCCTTGATAAACTATTGAATCATTGCCTCTTTTTGGGGTTTGTCAAGCATTTCATCAGTCTTGATCCTGTGCTCCAAAACCTTCTCTTGAATGGCTTGGACAGTCTACAGTGCCTTCAGAATTTCTTCTTTTTTTGGAGATTATTTTGTTGCGATTGTTGTTGTGGCCCTTGCTTTTGATGCAGTTGAGGACTCATCAGCTTCAACCATAGCTAATTCCATTTCTGTAGGAGGGACTAAAATGATTACTGTTATAAATGCCTCTGTTGCAGTAGTCCTTATCGTCAATGAGGCTGTAGTAGATGTACTCAGGGGTTGCTGAGTCAGCATTCTTCTGAGTTTGGCTTTAATATTTTCAATCTCTTTTCTTGTATAATCTTGTGCACTTAGCTCTTGCCTGAGCTGTGCCCTTAGTCCTTCTCTGATTTCCTAATGACTTTGTTGAGCCTCCAAGATAAGCTTTTGAAGATTTTCCTCAGCACACCCTTCAGAAATTCCAGAGCAATATTTGCATCTTGGAGTACAATCATTTCTAACTCCTTTGGTGGTATATTTCTTGAGGATGATCCCTCAATTACTGCCAAGGTTCTTGGTGGTTGAGCACTGACTTCAGTATGCTTTTCTATTGGTTCAGATTGTGTTTCTTTCTCCATTTTTGTAGGCTGTGCAACAGGGAGCTCATATAATGTTTCCTCATCTGAGGTCTGCAAGACAAGCTTCCTCCTTGTCACCCTCATTTGCTTTGTTTTGGCTTCCGGGGTCTTCTTGATCATCTTCCCTTTGGCCTTTTCAAGTTACTTCTTAACAGGCTAGTCTGCACCATTTGTTGTAATCTGCACTACTGTTGGTTTCCTTGAGAAGCTTATTAGCTTCTTTCCAATCTCCCGGATGTCAATCTGCTTAGCCATAATCTATGGCCTTCCTTTCTTATCAGAAAGCTTGTGCTTCTCTTTCAGGATTATGCTTATAACCCTTCCAATGCCTCTACTGCTTTGGCCAGTTGATACACCAGCAGCTTGGCCCAATTGAGTTTGTTCTTGGTAAGGATTGCACATATTATTTCTTATTGATCAGAGGTGATCTGATCTTTGGAGAACTCTCTTGACATGATCACCTTTTTTACCATGTCTGTAAGTAGTTTGTGTGCCTTGGAAAAATACTTCTTCATTGTCCGTATATGTCCTCACTCAACATTGCGTGTCTCCCATCACTTACCACAGATGAAACCCTAAACTGCTGTTCGATGTCATTTGGAGTGATATTGATCCAAATTCGTTTGGTGGATGTATATGAGATGACTTGGAAGTCTTCTGCAACCTTTTACTTCTCAATGAAATCAAGTATCTCATCGTCATAAATTCTACTGGTTGTTTCACATAGTACTTTATGCTTCCTGAATCAACTTGGATATCTCCTTTACTTCATCTGATTCCTTTTTCAAAGTTTCAAAGTCAAATTCCAGTCTCGTCTGCAACTCAATCTTTTTTGTTAGACTACGTTGCTCTTGAGATTTGTCATTCTTAGAGGAAGTGTTGGATCTGTTATTGGCCCTTTTTTTTTGTGAAATTGAAAGGAATTTTCAAGTTTGTGAGAGTGAGTTCTGAGAATTTGCAAACTAGGGTTTGTAGTAGAGTGTAAGAAAGAGAGTATTAGATGCTTATTATGAGAGAGATGTTTTGAGTTAAAAAAATTTCATATTTATACTCTTTGAAAAGATACCGTTGCCATCGAAAAACTAACTGTTGCGCAGATTCAGTCACAGATTTTGACTGTTGCGGAATTTTAAAGCATTGTTTCTTTTCAAAAGTAAAACTACAATATAGTAAGAATAATATTGGTCTATATTCCACTTGTGCAGTGGAGCAGTAAAGCATTTTGGCCTTTTTATCGATTAAAATCAATCATATATTTTCTGTTGGAATTGAATAAACTTGCTCTCATCAAGAAGCTTTGTAGCAATATGTATAATTTGTTTTACTGTTGGAATATATTCCAATTTAATGTGACCCTTTTGCACATGATATCTGATAAAATGATATTTGACATCAATATGCTTGGTCCTTGCATAAAACACTGGATTTTCTGAAATTGTCATTAATGACGTGTTGTCACAAAATATTGGAGTTTTAGAAAATATTATACCATAGTAAGGTATGACCTCATCCACAACACTTGTACAACATAAATTCCTATAGCTATGTATTCTATTTCTGTAGTAGAGGTTGACACTGTGGTTTGCTTCTTGTTGAACCATGAAATCATTCTTGCACTAAAAAATTGACATTAACCACTTGTGTTTTTCCTGTCAACTCTACAACCTGCAAATTCTATGTCTGAATAACCCGTTCGTATAAAATCTGATTCCCTAGGATTCCATACATCCAGATTTGGAGTTCCTTTAAGCTATCTCAGGATTTTCTTTACTGCAGTGTAATGGGATTCTTTGTGATCAAAATGATAACTTATACATACGCAGACTGAGCACTGCATGTTTGGTCTGCTTGTAGTTAGGTATAAGAGTGAGCCTATTATTTCAATATATATTGTTTGACTTAATTCTCTTTCACTCCCATCCTTATCAATTTTACAGTTCGCTCATAGGGGTTTTCATGTCTTGTATTTTCTAATCCATATTTCTTGATTGTGTTCTTTAGGTAGTTGTCTTAATTTATGAATATCCAACTTTCTAACTCTTGTACCTGAAGTCCTAGAAAATATTTCAGTTCTCCCATTAAACTTATTTCAAATTTTGATTTCGTTAAGACAACAAATCTCTCACACAGTTTATTATTAGTATGGCTAAATATAATGTTATCAACATAAATTTGCACTAAGAGAGTATGCTCTTTATGTTTCTTAAGAAATATCTCAACTCTTGTACCTGAAGTCCTAGAAAATATTTCAGTTCTCCCATTAAACTTATTTCAAATTTTGATTTTGTTAAGATAACAAATCTCTCACACAGTTTATTGTTAGTATGGCCAAATATAATGTTATCAACATAAATTTGCATTAAGAGAGTATGCTCTTTATGTTTCATAAGAAATAGAGTGCTCTCAATATTTCCTCTCTGAAAATTATTTTCACAAAGAAAAAATAAGAGAGCTTCATACCATGCCCTTGGAGCTTGTTTTAAGTCATATAATGCTTTGTCTAACCTCTAGACATGATTTGGAAATTCAAAATCTTCAAATCCAGTAGGCTGTTCATCGTACACCTCTTCTTGCAGCTTTTCATTGACGAAGGCACTTTTTGCATCCATCTGATAGATTTTGAATCCTTGATATGTAGCATAAGTAAGAAACATTCTAATTGCCTCCAGTCTTGTAACAGGGAAAAAGCTTTCATCAAATTCAATTCCTTCTTCCTGTGAGTAAACTTTGTCACTTTCCTATCTTTGTTTCTGATAACTGTTCCATTCTCATCAGTTTTGCTTCTGAACACCCACTTACAACCAATAATTAAATAGTTTTTGGGCTGAGCACTAGATATCATAGTTCATTTCTTTGAAACTCATTTAGTTCTTCTTGCATGACATCAATCCAGTTTTGATCACTCAAGGCTTCATTTATTGTCTTTGGTTCCCTTTTTGATATGAAGCATGCAGAGAGACATTCTCTGGTTGTTTCCCGTCTAGTCTGCACTGGTGCATCATCTTGTTTATGTGCCTTGATCCATCTCCTTTTATCTTTCCTTCCAAAGCTTCCATTGGTGTATTCTTTCTTGTTTCTTTGTTTGACGATTCTTATGCTGGTCGTCTGCATTGTGCAGCAAAGTGCCTTGCCTTTCCACAGTTGTAGCAAACGTCCTTGTCTGCTTCTTTGTTCTTGTTTGAGAAGTTCTTCTTGAGATTTTTCTTTTTTGAACAGCTTTCTGAACTTCTTGCCCATTAGTACAAGTTCTTCTGAAATTGTCTGTTCACTTGCAGATGAGGTATCATTGTTTTCCTGTTCTTCCACAGATCTCATAATTTTTTCTTGTGCCTTGAAGGTCAGGGTTTTCTTCTTAGCCTCATCAATTTGTTTCTTCTGCTCCACTTCCAGATTGTATGTGTGCCAAACTCCATATAGCTGTGCCAAGGACATTTTTGCAAACTCCTTGGGTTTTCTTATTGCTGTGGTATTTATTTCCCATGTTTCACCAAGTGAGCTCATAAACTTTAGGTTTGCTTCATTGTTGTCAAAAGTCTTTCCTAAAGTTTTCAGATTTTTTATCAGCATATTGAATCTTTCGTAGAAGCTGGTCAATTTTTCATCAGATCTCATTGAGGCCCAATCATACTGCTGCATCACAACATCCTTCCTGTTCTCTTTGATTTCATTTGTTTCTTCATTTCTGAGTAGTAGAGCATCTCATACTTCTTTTGCAGTGGGTATATGAACCACTATCTCAAACATATCAATCGTCAAAGAGTTTTGAATATTTGATTTCTTACCCTTCTATCCACTAATACTAAATCACAGTCCTCTTTTGTTCAGAGGGATTTGGGTTTGTCCACTTCCTTGTATCTATAAACTAGATCTGGTAATTTAGCCATGTATGGCCTATCTGTGATTACATCATGCATTGTTTCATCTATTGAGTTCAGATGTACAACATTCTCAACTTCCAGTGATTTAATTTGTCAAATTAGCATGCTGATAACTCTCCAATGTTGGGGCATTTGGGTAGTTTTGGAGGAATCATGTTTTATTCACAAAATAAACTATTAGTAACTTCTTCGCATAAATAAATCAAAAGAAAAGAACTTTTCTTTCCAAACTTGTGAGATCTTGAAGGTCAGGCTCTCATATCAATTGTAAGATTCACAGGTACAACCTAGAGGGGGAGGGGGAATGAATAGGTTGTATTAAATGTTTTAATGTAATAAAGCAGAGTATTTGAATTGAATAAAGTGATGATCTTTGCAGACTACCAAGGGTGTTTGTAGTAGAGACTTGTACTCAGAGAATTTGACTCTATTTGCTGTTTTAATTGATTTCTAACAATTCTAAAAATACAAAGTAATGGAAAGCAAGTAAAGAACATATGATTTATACTAGTTCAGACACCCGTTATCAGCTGATAAATGAGATCAGTCTTCCCTTGGTGACCAGTGTAGTCAATCCAAGAGATGAGTTCACAATCTTCTTGTTTTTGACTTACAAGACAACCCCTTTACAAGTTTGTCAACTTGTCAAAGACCCTTTTCATAGATCCTTTGCTGGACTCTGGTATAGCTTCTGTTCTTCAATGCAGACTAGTGAACCCTCTTCTTTTTGTTCTTTCTTAATTCAGCTCAGTATGAACAATGGAATTTAGATTTGTTTTGCACAGTTGATCCACTTTTATAGGTTGAGAAAATGAACCCTTGACTATACTTGATCTGATATTAACAGCCTGCCTGTTAACAACACATGTGACTCCTTCACTGATGTTAATAACACAGTGATATTCAGATCCTCATACTATCACTCTAAATCCCAAATCTTCGATTTGACAAATCCTCAAACCTTTGCTCAAACCTTAGCAACCATCTCTGCTGCACTCCAGTCTGCTGCAACTCACTCTGCACTCGGTACCGTTGAGATCCCGTCTGCACCCCATCACTAGTGAACCCTCTTCTTCATGTTTTTTTCTCAATTCAGCTCACTATGAACAATTTGAATTCAGAATTATTTTGCACACTTTGTACATTCAATTCTTCATTCAACAGCACTGTTCATTAAGCTCTTTAATCCCCTTTTATAGGCTGAGGGAATGAACCCGTGAGTGTACTTGATCTGATATTGACAGCTTGTTTGTTAACAACACATGTGACTACATCGCTCATGTTGATAGCACAGCTGTATTCTGATCCTCGTACATTCACTCCATACCTCAAATCTTAGATTTGACAAATCCTCAGACCTTTATCATAACCTTAGTAACCATCTCTGCTACACTCTAGCCTGTTACAACTCAGTCTATACTCAGTAGAGTTGAGACCCTATTTGTACCCCATCACTACTGCAACCTTGTCTATATCCATATCTGATGCAATCCTTTATGCATTGTTATGTTGGCCCTTGTCTGTAAAATTGATCCCAGATCCTGAAGCATATCTTAATTGCCTTGCTGAAATTCTTTGTAGTAGTCTACATATGGTGGCTCACAACGCTTTCTGTTAGATCCACAGGTTCAACCTAGAGGGGGTGGATAGATTAATCTAAACTTTATCAGTGCAATTCAGTGGATTTGGTAGTTTCAATCACTGATGTTCTTTGTAGACTACGAAGATAGTCTATAGCAGAGACTTAAACTCTGTAAGTTTGTCTCTGTTTTGGTGTGGTGATTAATTTCTAACAGTTCTAAAAGTACTCAAAATAAAAGCAAGTATAGAGCTTGGTCGAGATCTTGTTATCAACTCATAATTGAGAGCTTAGTCAAGTTTTCCCTTGTTGACCAGTTTAGTCGATACAAGAGGTGAGTTCACTACCTTCTTGTTTATGTCTTACAAGACAACCCCTTTTGCAAGCTAGCTAACTTGTTAAAAGGCGAAGAACCTAGATCTTTGCACAGATCCTACACTAGAATCTACTCCAGCTTATGTTCCTTAGTGCAAACTAGTGAACCCTTTTTCTGTTCTTTCTCAATTCAGCTCACTTGAGCAGCTTTGAATCTAATATTATTTTTGCACACTTTTTTGTTTTGTTTTAATCTCTCATTCCACTGCTTTTGTTGAGCTTCTTCGGCCTCCTTTTATAGGCTGAGGGAATGAACCCGTGACTTATGTACAAGATTTGATGTGACAGTTGGTCACATGTGAATGTCAACTGATATTGACAGCTCACCTTTTCGAGATCTTTGTACTGTCACACTCTAAACCTCAAATCTTCGATTTGACTGAACCTCTGACCTCTAACCCAACCTCAGCAAACATATCTGTTGTACTTCAATATGCTATATCCCAGTCTATACTCAGTACTATTGAGACCTCTTCTGTACCCAGTACCTACCGTAACCTCGTCTATACTAAAATGTGATGCAATCCATGCATTACTATGTTGGTTCTATTCTAAATGTTCAATCCTACATCCTAAAGTATTTGCAGGTCTTTTGTTGACCATTTATCAAAATCCTCTATAGTAGTGTGCATCTGGTGGCCCAAACAATGCTCTCCATCTGTGCCCATCTGCTCCCCAGCATCTAACCTAGACTGTTGCTTCCTACTTAATTTCTAGCCTAAGCACACTAACAACATCATGGCTAATACTCTTAAGTTTTGTTTATCAATTTCTATACAAGTGGAGGGATTGCACATTCCTATCAATCTCCCCTAAATTGATGCTAACAAAACTCCTATGTGAAACAACAAGGTAACATCTTGAATTACATTTTTTTGAAAAAAAATACTTAATCTAAATACTTAGACTAATGTACAATAAAGAGTATGACCTTTTACCTGATGCTCGCTGTCTTTGCTGCGCTTATGAGGCTAGTCCTCATATGTTATGTGGTGAGTTCTTCTTTTCGTGTAGGGTTGCTCCCTCTAAGATCTGTGTCGGGTTTGTTGCTCCTGAGTTTTACGGCTTGATGACCTCTCCCCTAGAGGCTTTTTCCTTTTTCAAGCCCTTTCTTCCTCTATTGTAACTGTTGATTTTCTTTTAAGGTTGTCTGCAGTTTTCTCCACTACTGCTTTTTCCCTGGCTATAGCTTTCTCTCCTACCCTTTGCTCAGGAAGTCTTGTTGCCTTGTTTCTTTTCTCTATTGTCTTCTCCCCCTTTTTGTTAGCATTGATGACAGGTGTAAGGGTTTCAATTGCAGTTCTTAAGGCTCTAAGTTCAAAGGTGGTTGCCTATTGAGTAATTATGGCTTTGAAAGTTCCAGTTGAAGC
This sequence comes from Drosera capensis, assembly GCA_001925005.1. NCBI lineage: Eukaryota > Viridiplantae > Streptophyta > Magnoliopsida > Caryophyllales > Droseraceae > Drosera > Drosera capensis. The sequence goes on from LIEC01012154.1 coordinate 9,527, forward strand.
TTGTTTTCCAGTAATCCAAGCCTGGTGTCATTATTGCGGATGTGCTCTGAAAGTGTTGTTAGTGGCTTCCAGCAATCCCCTCAACTTATTCAGGTTGGAAGAGCTGAGCCTGTACTGTTGAAGATTTAGGGCATTAGCCCTTTGTATTTAATCTACAAGCCTTTTAGTTATGTTGGAGAGAGTTGCTTGGAAGTCTTCAAAGCACTTTCTCTTGGTTATGTTCTCAGCTTCCAATTCATTTGCAACTAGTTGCAGGCTACTGAGGAGTTCCTTGAATGCATCCCTTGTCAATTGATGTATATTGTAGACTTCCTGATCGAAGTCTGTATTCAACTGTAGTTTCTGATGGAGATAACTCTTGATGTACAGACGGTTCAGTCTCTACAGCTGTTCTTGTAGTAGAGGATGACCTTTCATGGATTGGTGTCATTCTGACGTCTACAAAGGCTTGTATCAGACTCCTAGCTATAGTTTGGGGTATCATCTGAATGTCAGATATACCACTATAGAGTAGGCCTTGAGAAAAACCTACAGATGGTGGATCTGCCCTAGTTTGGACCATTCCAAATAAAGAGGATGGTGAAAACTCGATGTTTAGTGGTAAAGGTTCTCTTCTGTTGGCAATAGGTTTGTTTCCACATATTCATCTTCCACTATGACGATTTCATCTATCTTTGTAGGAGTTAAGTCGAGTGTCGTAACTTGTGTGAACTCTGCCTGTTCTGTGGTCTACAAGTAGTCTGCAGTGACTTGTTCTATTGTAGTCTCTGCTGCATCCCTAATTGGTGATGCCTCTGCTGCTGCTAATTCCTCCTGTATTGTTGGTTCTTCTGAGGGAGTCACCTCTGCTGCTGGGGACTCCACTGCAGGTGACTCTGCTATTGGGGATTCGGCTACAGGTGACTTTGCTGCTAGCTCTTTTGTACCAGATGGTTATAGCTAATATCCAGTAATATCCCTTACTCTAGTCTTCCCTTGACTATCAATGTAATATGTCAAGAGGATAGTACTACGTGTGATTATTTTAGGCTCACTATCAACATGTCACCTGATAGTATATAAATGACAATACAAACCAATAACAAGATCTTTTCTTCTCCTCAGTAGGATTCAGAAGAGCCTCTTGAAATCATTTGTCTAACACTAACTATTCAATCCTTGCTTCAAGTATTGCTTTCAAATAGCTTGCTCAAATATTCGGCTATCAACTTCTCACACAGTTCACTTGAAGACCTTACTACACACGTCTTTGTTTTAGAGAAAAGGAGATCCAAAAATTATGAAATCTTAGGCATCACCCCTGTATTTGTATGTAATCCAAAATTTCTAGCCGTTGTTGAGTTCATCCTTTCTTTGAAATATCGCTTTCAAACCTTCCAAAACCGGGCTAGACAAAACCCGTGACTCTTGTTCCTAAAGCAGAAAGGACATTGACATTGTACATAAGGCATCACATGCACTTTGACTTCATCTAGAACCTTCTATTGAACTCAGCCTTACTGTTCTTCAGCCTTACTATAGTAACCCTTTTCACATATAAGCAATCCAGGATAAATCATTCCTTTTTGTAGATGCCCAAATTCTCAAGCCTCACTGTCCCTTTACTTATGACCATAGTGTTGCCAACCTTGTTGTATTCCTCCCTAAACCAGCTTGCTGCACACCCATTACAGGCTCAGTTTCCAAGCAGACGAGTTCTCAGCCTTGATGTATACTGGAACTATATAAGACTAGAGTTTGCCTATCACTAAGTTTCTATACATCATGGGTTTGACTCAACAATCTCCCTCTAAATTGATAATAGTAAACTCTATCTAAATAGCAAGAAGGCATACAACTTTCTTTTATATACATCAAAATAAAAGTAAACACACAAAAATTTTGACACATACACATAGGCTTGCATGCTCTACTGTTTCAATCTCTTTGGAGTAGTAGGGTCATCTCCATCTTTCCTCCTCTTTGTCAAGGGCCGTGGAGACATAGCATCCCTGGTTAAAGGTGTCCCTTTACTTATGACCACAGTGTTGCCAACCTTGCTGTATTCCTCCCTAAACCAGCTTGCTGCACACCCATTACAGTCTCACTTTCCAAAGCAGATGAGTTCTCAGCCTTGATGTATACTGGAACTATCTAAGACTAGAGTTTGCCTATCACTAAGTTTCTATACATCATGGGTTTGACTCAACAATCTCCCTCTAACTTGATAATAGTAAACTCTATCTAAATATCAAGAAGGTATACAACTTTCTTTTATATACATCAAAATAAAAGTAAACACACAAAATTTTTGAGACATACACGTAGGCTTACATGCTCTACTGTTTCAATCTCTTTGGAGTAGTAGGGTCATCTCCATCTCTCCTCCTCTTTGTCAAGGACCTTGGAGACATAGCATCCCTAGTTAAAGGTGTTTGTATCCTGGATGAGGGTTGTTGTGCTCCAGTTGAGCATGATCGTGTACCTCTATCGGTACCCATCTATGATCTGATTGTTTGCTCAAGGACTTGATTGAAGATATCCAGACTATCCTTGATGGCTTGTTCTGCCCTCTATATAGCATCTCACTCTCATTAAAGATCAATAACACTTTGATTGAGCTGGAAGAAGTGCTTAATCCGCACTGTTGTTGTAAAATCTCCCCCTATTTTGCTAGCATCAGTGTAGGGTAAAAGAGTGCTGCCAATAAAGTGCTGACTGAGATCATTGATTTTGGTCTTTATATGATAAGAAATCGGAATCGGTCTTGCTTTGATTTTTCTCTATCAAATATTTTAGCATGGTAAGATCATCGCCCAGAGAGGTCGTCTGCCTCTCCACATGCTCTGTAAGGCATGCCACTTGCTCAGTGATGATGTTGATGATTGATTTAGACTGAGATTGCTGAATTTCTATAGTTTGTTTGTGTATCTCCCCCATACACTTCTGCACAAGGGTCAAAGAAGTATCTAGGGCTGTTGCTTTAGTAGCTTCATTTGATGTTTAATTTCATTGATTGATTTGGTGAAGTAAGTGTTGAGGTACTCCATGTTGCGCTAAAGTCTGCTGAGTTGATCTTGTAAGGACTCAGTTTTAGAGTTCATTAGTGTGTTGGCAATAGAGAAGTGCTTATTTTGCTATCGTTGAAGCTGTGCCACTTGAACAACTAGAATCTACAGTAGCTTCATGGCATCATTAAGATTGACAACAGCTCCCAGAGTAGCAGAGGCATGGTGTATTATCCTTTTCTGAGAACTAAAGCTTGTATCTACTGTAGCAGGATCTTCTGTGGGTTGTTCAGAGTGTGTAGAAGAGCACAAAAGTAGTGGTAGAAAGAAGACTACTGGGAATATGTGAGTGTGCTCTTCTGCAATAATGGAAGGCCTTGGAGTGAGTGGAACATCTTCTATGATAGGAAAATCCATTGTTTTTTGCTCGTGTGGTGCAGTAGCCTAAGACATTATTACAGAAGTCTCAGATACTCTTTAGGCTACTGCATCATCCTCTGGAAAAGTTTCAAACACTTTTATGATCATTTGCTCTTCTATTTGGATTTCAAAGGGAGAATTAAAAGACAGTGGCTCATTTAATGGTGGACAGGGAGTTTTTGTGGTGGTTGATGGTGGTGGAGATGAAAAAGATGGGTTGTTGTAGTGGTATGAGTTGGGGACGGCAACAAGGGGACTCTACAATAATGATGTCATAAAATTACCTTTTTGTAATTATAATGGAGTCTGCAGAAGGAATGTTTTGATGCAGAGGGGTCTGCATCCCTTAAGAAACAACCCCTAACTCAGAATACTCTCCAAGAGCCACCTCAGTAATGAGGTCAATTACAGCTGATAAACCCTCGACTATTTGTAATGTCTCCCTCTGAGTTGCAGTTGGTATGTCAGGAAGGTCTTGTGCAGAGAACTCTGCAGCAACTGTGTCAATGAGCTCATCATCTGTTCTTTCCTGTGTGGGTGAAAAGGGAGGATGATCATGGCCATCATCATCACCATCATGTCTTGTTTTCTGTGTGTCTATGTGCAAGGATTCAATGACAATCTCATCTATTTCCAACTAAGAGAATCATGATATACCTAAAGGGAACTCCCAATATGGGTATCTGGTTACTCAATCTGCCTATTTCAGACATTACTGGATTTCTAACGCTGATCCTACAGGATGCAGAATTGATAGAAAAAGCACTACTCGTACGTGTCAATTCATGGGACATAGTTTGGTATCCTAATCTAGCAAAAAGTAGAACTTTGTTGCCACATCTACTATTAAGGATGAATATGTATCTACTGAAAGCTATGTTGCTTAGATACTGTGGATAAAGTCACAACTATCTCACTACGGATTTTACTTTAAATCTTGTCCCATTTACTTTGATAATACCTCTGGAATTTTCCATCTTAGAGAATCCTGTTTTTAATTCACGTACTAAGAACATAGATGTTCGTCATTATTTTATTAGAGATAATGTTAGAAAAGGATATATGATTTTACACTTTATCTCAACTAATGAATAGTTAGCAGACATCTTTAGAAAGCCCTTAGATGAAAAGAGGTTTAGTTTTATTTTTAAAAAACTAGGTCTAATTACTCTAGATGACTAATCTGGTGTTTCTAAGTGTACACAGATCTGAAGACGTCAACAATTCTGATAAGAGTTCAACTGATGAGAGCTCATCTGAAGATCTAGCAATACTTATCTGGTCCGACCAATCTCATCTGAATAGAAGTGCTGACTGCACATGGGTAACATCTATTTCAACTCGTATCTCTGATTGCTTGAGTGCTTGAAGTCTTTTTAATTAATCTGAGGGCTTTAATAAGGGTATTACATGATTAAAATTAATTCATATTTTTGAAAGACGAATTACTGAAATCAACAAATCTGAAAAATAAATCGAATATGTGTTCATGAGCAATGATAAAGTGTGAATTAGTGTTATTGAGTGTGGTTGGGTTAAGTGAATTTAATCACCAAAACTTCATGTGATGTGAGTGGGGAATTGGAAGAGTTTAGTAGTTGAAAAGAGTGGTCATTATGACAAAAAGCATGTCCTGCCCTAAAACATGTCATACAGCCTACCATAGTGAGTGATTTTATGGAAAGGAGACAAATTTTTATGTCCCGCCTATCAGAATTTCAAACGATTGAAATCTAACTTAATTGATTGTCTATTGGGAGTATATAAAGGGATTGGGGAGATAGGAACAAAGCTTTACGCTTTCAAACATTCAGATCCACACTTGTAAGAAAACCCTAATCAAATCTCTCTCTTTCACGAACCAAACCACAATAATGACACCGAAATCCAAAACACAAAAAAACACCATAGGATTCTACATAGGTCTGGATGTGAACTTCGCTTCTCTGAGGATTATGTATCCCCCAGTACTCTAGGATGCTTGATTTACTATTGTTTGTAGGGTTGGAGGACATTCTCAACTCTATGTCAAAGATCTTCTATAATCATGTGAAGGGCATGATTCACAACACTGATTTACAAGATAGCATGACATTAGAGTTTAGTACAACGGTAAAAGGCAAGGTCTACAAGATTAAAACGAATACTCTACGTGTCACTTTTGGGCTAAATGCTTTTGACATAACGGAGGTGTCAGATAATATTATGCATGAAGGCTGGAAGAAGATGATGGGGGATGTAACCATTCCATTTGAAAAGATTCTGATAAAGAATTTTTCGGATGAGTATGGGGCTCTAGCGTTGATCATCAAGAAGTGCTTCATGAGTCAAGGCACATCTGTAGATCAAGTCTTCAAAACTCATTTAAATCTGATGTGTGCAATCCTCACCATGACCCAAGTAGACTGGGCAACCATTATGACGAGACTTCTGATGAAACACATCGAAGACATTGGAAAGCATCCTGTCCATAATAGGTGCTTTCGAAGGATTCTGAGTGTATGTCTAAAAAGCAATATCTCTATTAAAGGGGTAACTGGTACTCCCTTCACTAAAGATAAGTTCATCTCCTTCTAGAAGCCACAGGCAAGAAAGTCCTCAGACTCTGGGCTAGTAGAGCCTCAGTAGAAGAAAAGTAAGGTGGACCCAACTAGGTCATCTGCTACTTAAGCTGTACCACTAAATCCAATGGTTGAACAACAAGGAGAAGAGTGTGATGATGAAGATCATGTCCTTTTGGTCAGACATGCAAAATACACTCAGTATCCTAGGAAACAGTTGAACCCTCGAACTACTGCACATAGAGCTCAGACAATAATAAGTCAGAATCCATCAAGGCCATCTACTCAAGTCCACAAGACTCCATCAAGAACACCTTAGAGAGGAGAGGCCAAACGAGCTGAAAAGGCTCCTAAAGACACGTATGAGCCGATGGGAATAACAGACGAATAACTCCAAGCAGGCCTGGCCAGTGGAATATTCAATGGAGACACTGGAAAGAGTATCAGAAGAGGATTCAGGCTAATTTGAGCACTTACAACTGACGTTCAAAATGCCATAGAAAATTAGTGGTGGAGATCTAGAAAGGTAGCGAATACCACAAAATACTCACCTGAAGCATGGAAGCTTGTGTTTCAGGTAGCATAGGCAAAGCTGTAAGATTTGAACAAGGAATTCAAGAGCATATTGACAAACAAATTATGCCAATCGTAGAAATCTCAGATGAAGTGAAAGGGTTTATTGAGAGTCTAGTGGAGAAAAAAATGACAGAAACAATCAAGTCTGTCAAAAAATATTGTCAAGTTAGCTGCAGTTCATATGAAAAGGAAGATAGCAAAGCTCAAAGATCAAATCGTCCAAACATACAACAACAAGAGGGCTGAATTAAGCACACTAATAGTTAGCCCAAGTTGAAGCTGGTAGAGGAATTTGTGGACAGATTTGTGAACGACATGGAAATTGAGCTTTAGGATCTCAGATAGAGGGACGCTACGTTCAACGACCTTTTGGTCAAGCACAAGTTGGACACATCAGATAAGCTAGAACAGACTCTTCTCATGGTACAAGAGACTCTACAAAGGTGAAGAGCCTTGAAGACTCTTTGGTCAAGATCAAACCTAGGACATCAAGTCTGAAAGATGATATAACTCATTTGTCCCAATTCACAATAGGAACTGAAGTGGTAATCAAGAAAATATTAGAACACTTCAACTTATAAAGCGTTGCAAGTGACACCCAAAATACTTAATGAATATCACAAAAAAAAGGGCGGTAGACTAGTTTAAGTAGTAAAGTAGTTAGACTTAGACTACTATTTTTGGGCTTGTAAGTTTGTACTCTTTTCCGTAGATTCAATTACTTTTGTTCTTCGGCTTGCTCTTGTTTTTTTACTCTGGTCTAATTGAATGAGATCTTTTATTATGAATGTTTTTTCTAAGATCGAATGATTCTACTTGTCTAAGTTTTTTCTTTGAAATTCATCAAATAGGGGGAGCTTGAAATGAATTTACTGGATTTAATGAATTAAAGGATTACTAACATATGTGATCTAGTGTGGTTAAGGTTAACAGGTACTCTAACAGACACTAGGTATCAGACTGTCACGATCAGAATGATAAATGCTTTAGGAAGAATGGCAGTAATAAGATCAGATAAGTCATCAGTGGAAGCTTTAGACAGGACAGTTAGTCTAGCGACACATAAGACTTTGTATGATTACATATCCTATCATTTCTTCCAACCTTTATACAACACTTTGTATGAAATCTCTATGATGTCTAATGCATTGAGCTTGAAGGTGACACGTAGAGTATTCATGTCAATCTTGTGGACCTTCCCTTTGACTATTGTGATGAATTCGAACGTCATGATCATAAGAGATCTTTGATGTTGAGCTGAGAATGTCCTCTAACCCAGGAAATAGCAAAAAATATAGTATCCCATAGTACTGGGGATACGCAATCCTTAGAGCAGTGAAATTTATGGCTACACCGATGTAAAAGCCCACGATGTTTCTCTATGTCTTAGAGTTTAGTGTAATTGTTGTTGTTAGTCTTGAGAGTGTGTGTAACTTAGGGCTTATTTGTAGTTGTGGATTTGAGAGTTTGAAAGCGTAAAGATTTGTTCCTATCTCCCCTATCCCCTTATATAGTCCCTATAGACAATCAATTAGGTCAAATTTGAAAACACACAAAGAATTGAAATTCTGAAAACGGGACATAAAGACTTGTCTTTTTTCTATAAAATCACTCATTCTCACAAACTTTATAACAACTTTGGGGTGGCACATGCTTTTGATCATAATGATCGATCTTTTCAACCTCTAAATCTTCCCATTCTCCCCTCACATCACATGTAATCTTGTTGATTAATTTCACTTCAACCCAAACACACTCATTTGCACTTTATCATTTATCACAAACACCAATTCGATTTATCTTCAGATTTACAAATTCCATTAATTTGTCTTTTAATACGTATTAAGTTTAATCATGCAACACCCAATCAAAAATAATCAGTCAAATTTCTCCCCCTCAATCAATGCACTCAGATAAATCAAAAGAGTTCAAGCACTTGAGCAATTAGAAATACGAGTTATAAAAGATGTTACCCAAATACAATTAGCAGTTCTCTACATACGAGTTTGGCCAGACTAGATGAACATGCCAGACCTTCTGATAAGTTCTCACCAGATGAACCCTCATCAGAATTGTTGACTTCTTCTGATCTGCACACACTTTAAAAAGATTAATCATCTAGAGTGATTAAACCCATTTTTTTATATATAAATAAGGCTAAACCTTTTTTTATCTAAGGATTATCTGAAATAGCAATAGCAAAAGTATTATCACAATAGATGGGACATGATTTAAAGTCAAATCCATAGTCAGATAGTTTTGACTTCATCCACAGTATCTAAGCAACACAATTTCCAATAGCCACATATTCAACCTCAGCAGTGGATGTAGCAACTGATTTCTGGTTTTTACTAGATCAGGATACTAGCCTATGTCCCATGAATTTACATGTATCAGCTGTGCTTTTCTATCTATTATGCATCTTACAAAATCAGCATCAGAAGATCTAGTAATGTTTGAAATAGGAAAATTAGGTAACTAGATACCCATATTAGGAGTTCCTTTAAGGTATCTGATGTCCCTCTTAGTTATAGTTAGATGAGATTATTTGGGATTTGATTGAAACCTTGCAAATAAATACACAGAAAACATTCTATCATGTTTTCTAGGAGTCATATAGAGAAGTGATCCAATGATACCACAGTAGTTAGTAGCTTCAACAGACTCCCCCTTCTCATCTTTGTTAAGTCTGACAAATGTGTTCATGGGAGTTTTCATATAGGTAGATGACTCCATTCCATATTTTCTCAAGATGACTCTCAGATATTTTGCTTGAGAGATAAATATGTCGTTATCCATCTGTTATACTCGTAATCCAAGGAAATATTTTAATTCTCCCATCATGCTCATCTCAAAAGATCATTGCATGAGATTAAAGAATCTATCACACATTTTGGGGTTAGCAGATGCATAGATAATATCATCTACTTATATTTGTATAAGAAAACGCGTGTCCTTATGCATTTTAGTAAAGACAGATGCATCAATGAGTCCCCATCTAAAGCCATTTTCAGTAAGAAAGGCTGAGAGAGTGTCATATCAGGCTCTAGGGGCTTGTCCGAGCCAATTCAGAGCTTTAATTAACTTGTAGGCTTGGTCTGGATCTTCAAATTCTTATTAAAGTCTTTCATTTAGGAAAGCACTCTTTACGTCCATCTCAAATACTTTTATGCATCCTTATCTTCGATTATCATATCAGTAGAGTGTGCCTTTGCCTATCTGGCTCCAGACATCATCCTTGGAGCTTCTGATATCATAGGATCTTCAGACATTGTATTCCTAGGTTGATCTATCTGGTCAAGCATCAGATTTAGTAATAGGTCAGAACGAGTAGTCTCTGTTGTAATACTCAGATCCTCTTGTGTATATGTTGGAACTTCATCTTTATGATTTATCTCTATCTGTTCAGCATTCTCTGACGGTGTATCAAGCTGCACACATTCTCCATCAAATACACAAGCTTCTCTCTCCAAAGGAGCATTGGTCTCACCAAAAGAAACGTGCATAGGCTCTAATATAGTCTTAGTTGACTTATTATATATTCTAAAAAGCCTTACTCTTCACAGAGTAACCCATCAAGATGGCTTTATTAGACTTAGCATCAAATTTATGTTGATACTTTTTATTATTGTCATGCATGTAACACTTGTAACCAAAAATATGAAAATAGCCAAGGTTATATTTAAATGCCTTATGGATCAGGGTATGATTCTCAACATAGCATGTTATATTTACAGCTTCAGTCCTGAATATCTTTGGCAGATTAGCTTCAAGAAGCAATGTTTTGGAAGCTTCTATCAGAGTGTGGTTCTTTCTCTTAGCTACACCATTCTGTTGAGGGGTTCGAGGGGCAAAGAAGTTATGCTGAATCCCATGGTCATCATAGTATTTCTCAACTTCTCTTTTATCGAACTCAGTTCCAATGTGACTTTTAATAGCGAGCACATTTAATCTATTTTTTTTTTCTAAACTTGCCTCAAAAAGCTTGGTAGTATAGCATGTGTCTCTCTTTTATATGAGAGAAAGAAAACCCAAGTATCTCATGAATAATCTTCAATGATGACAAAGATGTACTTCTTTTTACTAAAGCTCAGAGTATCTATTGGACCACATAGATCCAAATGAAGATGCTGTAGAGATTCAGAACTAATCTGATGACGCTTAGCCTTCACACTAGATTTAGTCTTCTTGCCTAATAGGAATGTGTTACACACCTTACCCTTCTCATAGGATATTGATGGGGTCCCTTTACCAGGTTCTTAGAAGATAGTCTGACTATATACTTGAAGTTTAGATATGTCTGGCGTTTGCTCATAAAACATCAATCAATCTTCATAGGATAGTTGAAGTCAACAACGTAGACGTCTCCTACTTTAATTCCTGTAACCTTGATAGAATTATTCGACACTTCTTTCACTGGGCATAGATTATTATGAAATCAAATCGTATGGCCCTTGTCACATAGTTGACTAATTGAGAGCAAATTATGTTGTAATCCTTCAACATATGCCATATTGCTGAAAGTGGCAGCACCTGTACCGAGGGTTTAGTACCATCTAGTCTTACTAGTACTACTATCGCCAAACATAACTGCGAATCAGATCAGATAGGCAGCTTTGATCTCAAGAATCTTACAGATGATGTTTAATCTATCAACTTATCAACAATCAAACAACCAAACAAGTCACTGATCTAAAAATGATATTCGATTAAGAATCTTTGTCCAACTCAACTATTAAATAGATAACAGTCTGACAGAGTACCTGTTTAATTTAAGCACACTTGATCATAAATGTTAGTAATCCTTTGATTCATCAAATCCAGTAAAATACTTTCATGTAGTCTTCTTTTTCTTGCATCATCCTCGTCTGGAATTTTCCCTTCTATATATCACTCTTCTGCAGCTTATTGAGGCTCTACTGTAGGTGACTCTTCTGTAACTTCCTTTGCTTTATGTTGTTTTTTTTTGTCTTGTTCATCATCCTTATCGACATACACTACTGCATTTTCATCAATGTTATCCTGCTTGTCTGCATGGTCGGACTCATCAAAAGAGACATGAAGAGTTTCCTCAATTGCATTAGTGTTAAGGTTTAGTACTCTAAAAGCCTTGCTAACAGAAGAGAATCCTATAAAGACTCCATCATCAACTTTTGACCCAAACTTTCCATTGTTAATTTTATCACTTATATGAATAAAACATTCACACCACAAAACGTGAAAATAACTTATGGATGGAGTGTTTCCCTTAAATAGCTCATGAGTTATATTGTATATCGTATGAATAAGACATCTATTTAGAACATAACATGTTGTGTTTATTGCTTTGGCCCAATACCATTTAGCTAGCTAAGTTAGAGTCATATAGCATTGTCCTAACAGGTTCTATTAGGGTCCTATTCTTTTTTTCAATAACCCCATTTTGATGTGGGGGTCTAGGTGCAGAAAAGTTATGACTAATTCCATGGTTATTATAATAATGATCAAAACCATATTGATCATACTCAGTTCCGTGATCACTTTATATTGCAACCACTTCTAGACCCTTTTCGGTTAAATTTGGCTAAAATATCTTGTTAACATATCACATGTGTCACTTTTCTTGTGTAGAAAGAATACCGAGGTGTACCTAGAGTAATCATCTATAATGACTAATGTGTACTTTTTTCTACTTAGGCTTTCAACCTCTACTAGACCAAAAGGGTCCATGTGTAGCAGCTCTAGCACCCTTACTATTTGATCAACATTGGTACTTTCAAAGGTTTTCTTTGTTTTTCTTGTCATGTTGGTAAGAAGCACATAGTCTATCCTTACAAAACTTTACTTTAGGCAAGCCTCTTACTAAATCCTAAGAGACAAGCCAAGATTTGATCCTATCTAATTGGTCTTAGGTACCTACACCCAAGTTGATTTCTTGACTGGGGTAGGGCAAAGATAGGTCTTATGATCTTCTTTCCCACATTTGTGGCATATAATCTTGTATGTTATGGCTTGCAAACTCTTTTACTTTCAATGGTGTAAAAGGGGTTACGTTGTAGTATTGATGGTGCAACAGAGTATCATCTTCCCATGATACATTAGCGTATGGAATCAATATTAACCACAAACTAGGATATGGTAGTGGTTGATTTCATGCTCTTTTGGGAGGATAGTATACAAAAGTGGAAGAAGGGGGTTTTGAGAAAAGGTTAAATTCTTTTCTTCTTCCTGGTCCATTTCTTCTATCTTTTTCAGTACTCTTCTTCTTTGTTTGGACTGTAGAATTGAAACTCTTTTGCTGTCCTTTTACAAAAGGGTATCTGGAATAGTTGGCAGAAGGGGACTTCTTCTTCTTTTTGATTTTAGGTGGAATGGGTTTGTCCATCACCTTATCAGAAGGGGGTCTGACAGGTTGAGACTCTTAGGGAATCTCAACCTTACTGCTAAAGCCCAAACCAACTCTAGAATTCTTCGCTTAAATAAAGGGTATTTCTTTGAAATCACTTGTTCTTCCATTCCATTTGTCAAACTCAAGTTTTAGGTCTTCGCTTTCTTTCCATTCCATTTCCCTCGGGTTTCTTCTTATCGCGACTAGATCCCTTACTCCCAATGACATATCTAACCTCATCCCTATTGCAAGAGATAACATCTTTAGCATTGACCCATTTTTTCTCTTTTCAGGGCACCGGGCTTCTTGCGTTCCAGATCCACATTATCTTGTGGATCGAGAATAGTGCTCGATTTGATGTAGCGACTATCCTTTCCTCTGCGCTGTTTGCGCGTCCTAGTTTTTCGACGATCTCGCCATCATCGTCGCGAGCCTTTGCCACTGTTGGTAGATGGACTTGTCTCACCTGTCGTAGGTGGTGAATGACCTGCATCAACAACTGACTCTACTTTTGCTACGTCTATCACGGGTGATGCAGACATTGTCACACCTTTCGATTCTTTAAGGCTGGCTAGGAGACAGACTGGTTTGGCTAACTTCAAACTAATCTTATACAGACGATTTGATGTGCATTTCACTAACATCAATAACTTGTCGTTATCATGTATCTTCATGGCATCTCACATCATATTCACCTTGCTCCTATTCTCTGTCATCTGTCCAAGGCTTATGATGTTCATGCATAGCTTCGGAATGTAGTATACCTCATGGAGGGTATACTAGTCTCCATTCTTTGCATTGAAACACAACCGTTCCTTTGCCCATGACCTGAACGACCGAGCCATCACCAACCGTCACCTTCCTGGAGATCTTCTCATCAAGCTATTGAAACATTTCTCGATGGCCCATCATATGATTGTTGGCACCTTTATCTAGGTACCAGGTATCCTTATTTCCTATCTTCACCTCGTCCTGGTGAAAGGCCTGCAACATCGTTTCTTCTTTGAGGTGTACGGTGTTTTTTTCCTTAGCTCATGTCTCCTCTTGAGACACAGAAAACAATAATGCTGGCTCATCGGGGGCAACGTGTGTGTGTTGTTTGTAGTTCCGCCACTTGCTGCGGCACTCTGAAGCATAGTGTCTCATTTTGTCACGGCTGTTGCTGCCGGTGCCTCCTACACCTTCCTGGCGCACTGCATAATTACCGTCTCGATCACTTCTTCCGCGACCTCGCTCAAGCCACTCACCTTTGCCTCGGTCTGAGAAGTCGGATTCGCGCTCCTTTCCACATGACGAAGTGCTATTTCTCTGGGGTGCTTGCCGCTCGTTACGAGTGAATATGAGCTGACTCTCACCACTATTGGTGTTCTCGCGAAGTCGAGCTCTCTCCTCGAATGCCTTCAATAGTCCTATGGCCTACTCGAACGACATCGTCTCAAGATCCAAAAATTGTTCAATCTCGAAAAGGACTGTGAAATATCTGGCTGGCACATAGTCGAGTAGTTTCTTGACTAGCATCGCATCGTCAAGATCTGCGTCATGGCTGTAAAATTTGTTAGGCATGCCAATGATTTTTTCCAACGAACTCATCAATCTACTCTTGTTGATTCATCCGCAGAGCATCAAAATTCACTCTTCAATGTCTGCAACCGAGCCTTCTTTTACTCGATCAGCACTCAGGTACATCGTTTTGAGGCTCTCCCAAATTTTTTTTGCCGTCTTCTTCTTCACAATCTGAAGAAGAACATCTTTGAGGATAGATTGGAGGATGTAAGCATATGCCTTCTTGTCCTTTCTTGGATCAACATCCTCTCCCTCTACTGGTTCGACCGCTTCCCAAACGTCCTGGGCATCTAGGATTGCCTCCAATTTTATTGCCCATACTGTGTAGTTGGAAGAGTTCAGCATCAAGAAATGAAACGACATTTCACAGCTCTCCTTCGACGCCTGTTAGGGAATGATTGACATTGTTAGGATTTTTTAAACAAAAATATTCTTTTTATTTAAAAAAAAAAAACTCCTGTGCACACTCCGCACGCCTTGTCTTCTACTCCCCTTTTTTCTTAATCCTTTCTCTCTCTTTTTTTCTCTGTCACGTCTGCACAAGTTTCCTCCTTTTTTATTTTTTCCCCAATCATGCGTGCTTCCCTTTTTCTTTATCGTCCTTTTCTTTTCTCCAGAACATCACTCCCAATAACACCTTGCTACCTTCCCCTTTCTTCTTATCTCCTCTCCTTTTCATTTTCCTCCTCTTCTCCGACCTCGAGATGTCATCGCCGATCTCCGTTCCCCTTCTTCCTCACGGATCTCTTGGTGCTTGGTTGGTTGGTGTCGAGATCAGTTGGGGTTAGGTCCTAGGCCGTTGCCGGGCTGTGGCCAACTTGGTGGTCGGCTGCTGGAGGTTGATGGAGTTTCGAGGCTATGACCATGGGACAACACAGATTCGAGAAATAGCACGGTGATGATTGGGTTTAAGGCGGATCGGGTGAGCTCTGGCATGGCTGGGTCTAAGGTTAGGTTCTCGTGGCGACGACCAGCGGCAGCGGCGGCTTCGAGGGTAGCTGCGGCTGGGCTGGGCTATGGCTGGTCGATATGGTGGCTACGTCGGATTTGTCTTTGGCGGTACGACAGACCTAGATGGCATATCGTCTACAGCCTCGGTGTAGATCTAGGTGGGCTCGAGCAGGCCGCTGCCGAGCTGGGCAAAGACGGCGTTAGTCTTCCTTCGGGAAGGCTACTGGCGGCCGGAACTGGGAGTGTGAAGTCCGTCCTTCGTCTCCCCTTCTTCCTCACAGTCGAGATCTGTTGATGGTCACTCACGGCTGTGGGCTAGGTGGCCGAATCTATGCACTCCTCTGGCTGACGTTTAGATCGATATGTCCTCAACTAGGGTCTAGGCTGCGCCTACCTCTAGCAGCCACCTCGGCCGATATCTCCTCGGTCGGGTCTCCTCAGCAACTCTCCGGCTTTGTACACACCACCTCTGGCTCTGATACTAAATATTGGTTTAGATCTGGATCTGATGGTACGTGGAGACAAGGATTGGTGGAAAATTTCTCGTTTTTTATATTTCTTTTTATTGCTTTGTCTCTGCTGAGGTACTTTTCTACACATTGGAACTAATCTATTTAAAAGGAAAGAATCGGGCAAACACAGAAACGTGTTTGTACCAAAATGTGGAACTCTAACAGTGCAAATGTGTTTTGCCTGGTGGAATATGAACAGTGCAACCAAACAGTTAGGGCTAACAAGGCACACTATTTTCAACAATGTCGCATCAATCGCAGATTTAAACTTGTTTTTTCTCCTAAAAGGAAACCTCGAAGGAGTTTCTTTTGGTCAACCGAATAACTCGTAAACCCGGAGGACCTTTTAAACCAGCTTTCGCTGATGGGCTTACCACCAAAAAGCAGCTTGTCACCCAGCAGATTTGAACTCTTGACCTTATGCACATTGGCCTTATTGGTCCGGCCCGCTTGCCATGTGGAGTGGGGATGATCCCTAAAGATTCAAACTTGTTGCTGCTTCGAAAATCAACAAAACTAAATTTTAAAAAGCTTAACCATCAAGCCTTCAAGAACTCTATCATGCGGTATCACTTGAATCTAACATGCCAATCTATAACGATAAAGGACAAAGATAGATATGTTGGGATGGTTGTGATTATGGTTGTAGCGAGGATGCATAGTGAGTGAGGGTGGTCGAGGGTGACATAAAGGAGAGTGATTGTGTTTATGAGTATAGTGGTAGAGATGAGGTGCGTAGGAGTGGATGAGAGACGAAGGATGGGACAAAGACGGTAGGGTTTTTGTAATTATTTATGATAAAAAAAAGGGGAAAGTTTGAAAGGAGATTTTTTTTTTCTTCTAAAAAAACACCAAATGATTTTTTAAAAAGTTGACAATCATTTCTTGATAAATATGATGAAAAAACAATATTTATTTATTATTGTTACATTTATTATTGATTTATGACATTTAATATCAATTCAAACTTGTACAGAAACAATATTCATATAATAGTACATGGTTTTACCACTATGACGTGCTTAGTGCGCAAAGTTTGACATGCTTACGTAATTTTTGTTGCTTAAAGAATCTTATTTTAATTCGATAAAAAAACAGAATCTTATTTTAATCACATCGATGAGATGCCGACACCTTTCATTTTCATTGTCAACCTGCCACCACAGCTCATATATGGTTTAGACTTCAGGTTTTTAAAAGCACTTACATCATAATCTTTAATTGTATCTTTGTTTTCACTTTTTATTATACTCAATATTACAATAAATTAAACAATAAAAATAAAAATATTATAATAGTGTGATAATTTTATTAATTTTTTCTATCTCACATTATATCTTTTGCATTTGAACATATATTTCAATATATTTTTTCAACATCTTTTTAATTTTATATCATCATTGTTTCTATCTTTTATATTTTATAGAATCTTTATTTTATACACCCTCAGTTCCGTTCAAATTACAATATTGTATCATCACTTCACTATTTAACATATATTTTGAGGAGTTTCGTTATTCGTTTTAATGATGTAATAAAATTGCTTCCTCAGTTTAATAATTATTATAATATTTCTCTCTCCATGTACTATTAACATGTAATTTGAGGAGTTTCGTTACTCATGTAAACGACACAATTTAAATTTTATATTGTTCATAATGTTACTATCATTAATATTTCATGATATTTTCTTAAAAAATAAAGTTTGATCATCTCACAACATTTATCAAACTTTCTATCATCATGTAGTTTCGGTCAAAATATTATAATCTTTTCGGAACAAGGTAGTACGTTACCGATATATGTTTAAAATAAATAATTTAAATTATTATTAATATTTTATATTTTATATAAAATAATATTTGATCATCTACGAATGATTTATACTATAAATAATTTTATTATTTATATAAAATAATTTTATAATTTAAATGGAATGCAAGTGCTCTGCCCCTTTCATTGCTACCACTGCTGCAATTCTTCCCCACTTACAGCTCATCTGACCAACATTAAACAGCCTTTGCAGTAAATTTTAGTGTCCCAACTAATCTTAGATTCCTCATCTCTACTCCACCTTTTATTCTACCAAACTACGTAACTCATAATATCAAATGACATATATAAACTTTTGATCCGTTTTACGTAACGATTAAATGATATTTTTATATAATTTTTGTAAATTATTAATGATAATTTTTATTGTATAGTATAACATGAATTAAAAAATTTCATTTTTATATTATTTAATGATAAAAAATATTAACCAAAATATATATATATAATAATATCGAAAATTAAAATATTATATCTTTTCTGGGATGGGAGAAATATATCCCAAACTAAGATTTTACAAAGGAACACACTTGCATAGAATTACAAGCATCCACTCGAACAAGCGAGATTGAAGTCAATGACTAGCATAAGGTGTCTCGTACATTAGCACAGGTTGTGCCCGGCGGTGCGCCACAATGAAGTGGGTTAAGAGAATTATACTGGTGGAATTGACTCGTACATGTCGGTGCGGCGATCCTTGGCTGTCTCCATCCTTCTCAAACACTCAAACGCATAAACTCAAACCAATGAATGATGAATGTTGCATTCAATTTCTAATCCAGGTTGATCATCGATCTCCATCAGAGTGCATTCATTTCATTTCATTTCATTTCATTTCATTTCATTTCACACATGGCTATCCGCTCATCGATGCAAGAGGTTGGGTGTGAAAACTACCACTCCAACAGCACAGACTGACATAACTGGACAATGTCTACGTTCTGATACCACAGTAAATTTTCTTTACCCCTACTTTCTGAAATTGAATCCAATTAGCACAAGAAGATAAAGTTGGTGATGTACCTGCAGTCCTTTCACCCTTTCTATTCTTTAATCAATTTAATCCATTTAAAACTTTGATATAAGACAAAAACAAAAGAATGTGTCATCAAATTTATCTAATCACACATTGAAGAACATGATGAACAAGCTGGTGATGAAATGATGAAGATGAGAGATGATCCCATCACTATAATTTCCACATGAAAGTGAAGAAAGAATAACCCATCGTATCGATCGATCATACTATTGCAATTTGCAGCAACAACACAAGAATCACAATAACACCCAACAAAATCACTAACAAAACGGCCCACTAAGAGTAAATATCAAAATCAGAAAAATGAAGTTTGAATGAACAAATCAGTCTGCCTCGGACGAGTGAATGAACAAATCATAAGGTGCCCAGAGCGAATCAAGAGGACAAACCTCTCTCTTATCAAGCCTGATCCAGGGCTTCCCCGACCCTCTCCAATGCAACAAACTAACCGGACCGGGATGCAGATCCCTACAACTACCCTTCACATTGTCCCCTCCCAATCCATGCTGATTCCACCTATGCTCGATCGGAGCAACATTCCCCGCAAACACCAACAGATACGGGGGCAGCGACCCAAGCTCATATATCCGATCGCTCTTCTGCGTCTCCATCCATTTCTCGATCCTCCTCGTGTACCCCACTCATCTCCACCGCACCAAATCCATCACCATCACGCCCGTGTTGAAATAGCAAGGTTTTCTCCCCTCGAATGTAGCTGACAATCTGGAATCAGTCCAGAATCGGGAGGTGAAGTAGTTGGTGAAGTTCGCGTGGCAGTACTCGGGGGCTCCGATCGTCTTACCCCCGAGACCCGTGTCCCACAGCCTCGTGATATCGTCCACCACCACGAGGTCCCAATCCAAGTAGATAACTCTCCCAACGCAGGGCTCGAGGAGATCGGCTAGATAATTCCTCGCGTAATTCAGCGGCTGCTCGAGCGCCTGTCTGACGGAGGTCGAGATCAGCCCCCTCACGGTTTCCGGATCGAATAAGTATGCCTTCGATTTATGATTCGAGAACGTGCTTCGGACTAGGGTTTCGAGGCTCGTGTCGGAGACAAGGAAGTGGAAAAAGACGTTCTCCGGACAGAGGGAATGCTGGAGGATGGAATGGACGGCGGCGATCGAGCCTCGCAGGTAGTCCACGTCGAGGGTGATCGCGACGTGGACGAGGGCCGGGTCACACACACCACCGACTGAACCCGGTCTCGGGAATCCGCATTCTTCAGCATTGGTGAACGTCGACGATTGACGGAACGAGAAATGGCTCGAGGCCTGGAAGGAGGAGCGGATGGCCTCGACTGGAGGGAAGGAGCGGAGGGAAGGGGAGAGCACGATCATCGCCATTGCCGCCGAGAAGAATCCCGACAATCGGATGATCGAGATCATTTTAATTTCCTCGTTTTTTTGCTTCCGCTTCCAAGGAATCGCAGGTTGCTAGGGTTTGGTGGTGAATCCGATTTCGAGAGTGAAATCGACAATTGGATGGGTTTTGGGGTCCATTCAAGAAGAGAAAGAGAAGGAGGAGACAGTGGTGCTACTATGTGCCGCCGCCGCCGACGACGTGCGCACAAGTAGTAGTTCCGTTCCGTCCTCTCTTTCTTTGCCTTTCACTTTCTCTGTTTTTGGATTGAATTTATTTGGATTTTTTGGTTGTGGTGTGTGAGGGATGAGCGTATGGATGGAATGGGGAACAACCAGCAGGAAGTAACTGGAGCAAGGGATTTTGGGTAAAGAGAGGGGAGGGGAAAGAGTAGACGACGACTTCCTGTTTCCTGTTCTGCCGTTCACTCACAGTCCTACGGGAACAGCTGTTAATAATTTTTTATTACACTTGTGACCAAAGAATTGCTCCGATAATATTTATAATTATTTGAATCAATATAGAAATGTATATTTTTATTGAATTTTATAAAATTTAATAAAAAAATATTTTTTAGAGATAATAATATTGTTATTAGAGGAGATATTGAGTGTATTATAACAAAATATAATTAATCTAATTTTTTATTATTAAATATTAACTAAAAAATGTTACAAGTAAATTAGGACAAAAAACGTGATATGTATTATGGGATGGAGAGGATATAATATTAAAAACGATTTCATTCGATATGCGAATATATGTATTTGTTGAACATTTATAAGATTTGATGAAAAAAGAATACGTTT
>LIEC01012154.1:30531-99019 GCA_001925005.1 Drosera capensis
TTTACTATGATAATTACGAAAAATATAATGAATATATTTAATAAATGATTATTTCAATATTTTTTATATATAAAAATTATTAAATAGATCCTGCGATTGAGGGAGTGGATGGAAGCAATAGATATTGTTTCGGGCCAAAGCACTATAGATTTTGCAAAGATGCAGCGTTGATTATAGTGCTATGAGGCATAGTGTAATCATTGTTCACGTTTCTTTCTTCTTCTTCTTTTCTGAATAATTCTATACTTAATCGTTCAAATGAAACAAACTTTGTTGAATAATTGTTTAAAAAGAAAAACTATGATGAGATTATGGAAAAAAATAAACATAAATGAGATAAATTTGACGATACAAGAAGCTCATATATCTATTACAAATAGATGTTAAAGGTTGAATTCTTTTACAAGTAAGACAGGATTTGTTCCAAAATATTTATGAGAACAGAATAATTCTCTAAGACGATATGTTGGCTTGATTTTTTTTTCATATTTTAAAATTTTGAGGTCATTGGTAATGATAAAAATCAACATTTTTACGGATGTTAGTGCTACGTCATCTTGAAAATGAAAAACAATGTGCTTATGGACGGTAAGATGGGACGACCAATTTGAACAATGTGCTTAGGTTTTTTTACTTCTGTGTTTCTTTCTCACCCCTTAATGGACGATACAAGCTCAAATTATCTACAGAGGCACTGTCTTATATTTGGCAAAAACCAGATTCTTCCCAACAAACCAGGAAGTATACACGACTACTAGTAGATCTAATAAACTTCCTTTCTAACTAAAATTTACAGCTCACGTCAATACTTCCCCTCAAGTTGGTGCATAAACGTCTTTCATGTCCAACTTGTCAAGTGAGTCGTAGAAGTTCTTGCTTGTGACTGCTTTTGTTTGTATATCCGCGAGCTGAGCTTCAGACCTCACAAATGGAAACCAAACTATCTTCGCGTCAAGTTTCTCATTGATAAAATGTCTGTCTACTTCAATATACTTAGAATGATCATACTCGATAGGATTGCGGGAGATATCAATAGCATCCTTATTGTCAAAAAAACATGTTCATTGCGGAATTGGGATCAAACCCGATTTCATTCATCAATCTTTTGAGGCAAAGAACTTCACAAAGTCCTTTGGCCATTCCTCTGAACTCGGCTTCAGCACTTGATAAAGCTACTACTTTCTGTTTCTTGTTCTGGCATATGATGAGATTGCCTCTACAAAAGTTAAGTAGGCAGAAGTCGACTTTCTATAAGAAATCTCCCTGCCTAGTGTGCATCCGTATACCCATCAAAGTTAAGATGTTCATTCCTCGAGAAAATCAATCCCAGTCCTGAAGATGACTTTAGATAACAAAGAATCCGAACAACAAAATTTATATGGTCTTCACTCGACGAATGCATAAACTGACTAACGATGCTTATAGTGTATGCAATATCTAGTCGAGTTTGAGACAAATAGATTAGTTTTCCCACCACATTCTGATATCTCTCTTTATTAGTTCGTACCTGATCTAGGTATTCTCCAAGTTTGTCATTCTGAACAATAGGAGTATATGTTTAAGATTCACCGGTATAACCTAGAGGGGGTGAATAGGTTGTTTGAAAATTTATTAGTGTAATGCTACGGAATAGTTAATTTCAACACACTAATGTTCTTTTGCTGACTACTGAGGTGATCAGTAGCAGAGACTTAAACTTTGAGAGTTTATCTTTATTTGCTGTTGTGATTGATTTCTAACAGTTCTAATACCTCATAACAATGGAAAAACAAATAAAGAACACATAATTTATACTAGTTTAGATACTCATTATCAACTGATAACCGAGAGCTTAGTCCAGTATTCTCTTGATGACCAGTTTAGTCAATTCAAGAGGCGAGTTCACTATCTTATTATTTTTTTGTTTATAAGACAATCCATTTATAAGTTAGCTAACTTATCAAAAAGGCGAATAACCTAGATCCTTATACAGATCCTTTACTGAACTTTTTTTGCAGTTTCTGTTCTTCAGTACAGATTAGTGAACACTTTTCTTCCTCTTCTTCTTCGATTCAGCTCACTTGAACAGTTTTGAATTTGGATTGTTTTTTCATATTTATACGTTCAATCTCTCATTTAAATGCTTTTCACAACATCATTGTTCTTTGAGCTCTTTGATCCCCTTTTATAGACTGAGGGAATGAACCCGTGACTTGATCTAATGGTGACAGCTGGTCACATGTGAATCTTCACTGATGTTGACAGCTCATCTTTTTCAGATCCTCACACTGTCATATTTTGAACCTTAAACCTTCGATTTGATTAATCCTCAGATTTCTGACCCAATCTTAGCAACCATCTCTGTTGCACTCACTTCTGCTGCAACTGACTCTACACTCAGTACCATTGAGACCTCGTCTGTACCCAGTCACAGCTGCATTTTTGTCTACACCCAGATCTAATACAATCCATGCATTGCTGTGTCGGTCCTCGTCTGCAAGTTCAATCCTAGATCTTGATGTATTTCCAGGTCATTTGTTGTCCACGGATGTCTTAGTTGCTTAGTCGAAATTCTCTGTAGTAATCTACATCTGGTGGCCCATACAATGGTCTCTATCTGTGACTGTCTCCTCTTTATCATCTGACCTAAACTGCAAATACCTATCTAATTTCCAACATAAGCACACTAACAATATCATGGCTAATACTCCTAAGTTTTGTTCATCAATTTTTATAAACCTGAAGGGATTGCACATTCCTATCAATTTCCCCCTACATTGATGCTAACAAAAATCTTAAGTAAAATAACAAGGTAACTCTCTAAATTATATTGTTTGATAAAAAAAAATTAATCTAATTTCTTAGACTAATATGCAATAAAGGATATATACCTTATACTTATGATGCTCACTGCCTTTACTTCGCTTATAAGGCTGATCCTCAGATGTTCTATGATGCTTGCTCTTCTCCCCATGGGGCTATTCCCCCTGAGATATGTGCCTTGATGGCCTCTCCCCCTGAGGCCTTTGGCTTGATGACCTCTCCCCTTGAGGACTCTTTAGTTTTGCTACCCTTTCTCCTTCTCCTGCTTCTGTTGATTTTCTTTTGAGCTCGTCTGCCTTTTCCATGGTTGTCTACTCTGCTGCCCTATTTTCAGAAGACCTTATTGCCTCTTCCCCTTTCTCTACTGCTTTCTTTCTCTTTTTGCTAGCATTGATTACAACTATAAGGGCTTCGATTGCACCTCTTTGGGCTTTTATTTCAGAAGTTGTATTCTGCTAAGCAATTGTGGCTTTGGTAATTTCAAGTTAAAGCTTGTTTTCTAGCAAGCCAAGCCATGTGTCATTGTTGCGAATCTACTTCGTAAGCTGCTGCTCGGTGGTCTTCAAGGATGCTTGTAGTTTGTGCAGGTCAGCTGAGTGTTGTCTCCTTACCTTGTTCAGATTTGAGGAGCTGAGCCTATATTGTTGAAGATTTAGCGCATTAGCCCTCTCCATTTGATCTGTAAGAGCTTCAGCAATGTTGGAGAGAGTTACATGGAAGACTTCAAAACTCCTTTCCCTGGCAGCCTTCTCAGCTTCCAACTCGTCTACAACTGGTTGTAGTTTGCTGAGAAGTTCCTTAAATACATCCCTTGTCCACTGATGCATGTTGTAGATTTCTTGATCCAGTTGTTTGAGTCTGTATTCCACAGTAGTTTCTGATGGAGATGACTGTTGATGTAAAGATGGTTCAGTCCCTGCCACTGTTCTTGTAATAGGCTGGCCTTTCATGGATTGGTGTTCTTTTGACATCTGTAAGGGCTTGCCTCAAACTCCTAGGTGTAGGCTGGGATGTCATCTGAATATCAGATGTACCACTGTAGAGTAGGCCTTGGGAGAAGCCTACAGATGGTGGATCTATCCTAGTCTACACCATTCCAAATAAAGAAGGTGGTGAAAACTCGATGTTTAGTGGGCTTTGGCCCTGCTGATCAGAGGGAGTGTCACTCATTAGGTGTTTGTTGATTTCTTCAAGGATGATACGTTTGAGAGTGTTTTCTACTGTAGTCTGCTCCTCTGTTGTCAATGAGGTTATTTCTACTAATTCGTCGTTCCCTATGATCACTTCCTTTATCTGTGTGGGAGTGAGGTTAAGTGTGATAACTTGGGTGAATTCTGCTTGCTCAGTAGTCTCCTGATAGTCTGTAGTAGTTTCTTTGTGGCAGTCTCTCCTGATAGTCTGTAGTATTTTCTTCTTGGTAGTATCTACTACATCCCCAATTGGTAATGCTGTTGGGAAGCCCTTGCTTATTGGTGATTCTGCTGCTGCTGTTTCCTCTTGCACTGCAGATTCTGAGGGGGTAGGCTCTACAGTTGAGGACTCGACTACATGTGACTATGCTATTGGCTCTTCTACAGCAGATAGTTCTGATATTGATTACTCCTGGATCCATTCTTCAACTACCTCATCAACGATGTCATCATCATCATGGCCTTTTAGTTGTGGGAATTTATCATCATCATCTCTTGATGGTTGTGCTACGTCGAATGCTGGCCTTGAGAGATAATTATAAATCTCCAAGATGACTTCCCTGACATGCTTGTCTACTAGTTTCTTTAATTTAGCCCCCACTTCAGGAGTGTGCACAAATTCGACATGTTACAGCTGTACCCATCTGTGCCTTCTTATCTTAAGAGTTGAGTCTTTGATTTCTAGAACTCCACTAAACAGTATGTAGGGTTCAGTGGGCGTCTTCTTCTTGTTGGACTTTATTTTCTGAATTTGGAACAGTTGATGGATTTC
This sequence comes from Drosera capensis, assembly GCA_001925005.1. Classification (NCBI taxonomy): domain Eukaryota; kingdom Viridiplantae; phylum Streptophyta; class Magnoliopsida; order Caryophyllales; family Droseraceae; genus Drosera; species Drosera capensis. The sequence continues at coordinate 35,296 of LIEC01012154.1, forward strand.
TGCATCTATCATGCCATCAACTATTTCAATTTCTGTCCTTGAGCCGTCTGTATTTATCCTATACCTTGTGGTTGGTCCTGATGCAATGAGCCTTGGCCTTTGAGCTTTGGATGTCCTCTTGATTGGGAGCTTGTGGTGTTTGATGAACTTTTGGATCATTGCTTCCTTCTGAGGCTTGCCTAGCATTTCATTCATCTTGGCTCTGTGCTTTAGAACCTTTTCTTGTATGGCTTGAACCATCTGCAGCGCTTTTATGATTTCTGCCTTCTCTAGAGATTGCGTGGTTGTGGTTGTTGTGGTGGCCCATGCTTCTAATGCGGTTGAGGGCTGGTCAGCTTCAATCACAGCCAACTCTCTTCCTATATTAGAGATATGAATGATTGTTGTTGTGAATGCCTTAGTTGTAGCAGTCCTTATTATCAATGTACTTACAGTATAGGTATTATGTGATTTCTCAGTCTGCATCCTTTCTGAGCTTGGCTTCAATGGCTTTGATCTTCTTTCTTATGTAGCCCTATGCCACTAGCTCTTGCCTGAGCTATGCTTGTGGTCCTTCTTTGACTTTCTGATAGCTTTTCTAAGCTTCTAGAATGAGGTTCTAAAGGTTTTCATCAACACCAACCTTCAGATGCTTTAGTGCTATATTTTCATCATGAAGTGCACCAATCTCTAGTTCCTTTGAGAGTAAAGTCTTTAATGATGATCCCTCAATTGTTGCTACTATTGTTGGTCCAGTCTACTCTTCTGTTGGTACAGACTGTGCTTTTGTCTCCATTTCTATAGGTTGTGTAGTAGGGAGTTTTGATATTGTTTTCTCTTCTGAGATCTGCAGGACAAGATTCCTCCTTGTCTCTTTCGTCTGTTTCGGTCTGGCTTTTGGTGCCTGCTTAATCATCTTCCCTTTGGCCTTTTTAGGCTTCTTCTTGTCATGCTGGTCTGCAGTCTTTGTTGTATTCTACACCACTTGTGCTCTATGCCTTCTACGCAATCTAGTTTCTATGACCTTGACTCCAACAAATCTAATAGCCTCCTAATGACTAACTGGATCATCACTATCTATATGAGAACTTCCTAAGATCGTATTAACTGAATCATCCCTTGACTTCTTAACACTCCCACGTCGGCATCTTTCTCGGTGCTTCAACGAGTGTCCTTGAAGCACTGTCTCCACAACTATGCTCCCAATCAACCTAAATTGGTTGTCCATTTTTCAAGGTTTCATCACGATCATGACACCTCTATATACCTTCGTCACACCATCCTTCACAGACACCCTGCAACACTTGAAATCCAACTGACCAGATTAGATTTTTCCTCATGCTAGAAACAAATCTAACACCTTCTAAAGTATGCACAATCCCATCAACATCTTGATCTTGACTGTGCTAACTCCAAGGACGTTGCATGTCGAACTATTATCCAACCATATGGAACATCTAATACTCGGGATAAACTTGTTAAAAAGATCTCTACTCTGGAAAATATGGAAAGAACATTCTGGATCAATAATACAACTTTTTCTGTTGTAAAATCTTTCTGGGAGTCTAACGATTCTAAGGCCTTATAGAGCTCTCCATCGCTGTTGTTTTCTCCTTCTGCAACTCTCCCAGAATGCGACTTTCATCCTCTGTTCTTGTTCTCTGGACGCTCTATCATGTAGTGCCCCATTCTATGGCACTTGAACACTCCACCCGAGTCTTGTCTTTTGTCCTCCTCTTGGACTTGAACCTAGTTACAAAGCCTTCTCCTTTATTGATAAGAATTAGGTTCAACTTGCTTCCATCAAGTACCACAGAAGCCACATCATCAACTTTCAAATTGTCTCTCGTGACAAGTAAGGTAGTCTTGAGCGCAGAATAGGAACTCGAAAGCAAATTTGATAAGATCAACGCTTGACCATCATCATCTATCTTTACTTTTAAACTAGACAACTGAGTCACTAACCTGTTAAACTCTAACAAGTGATCGTTCAAGTCCGTACCTTCTTTCAACATGAGATCAAACAAATCAATCTTCAATGAGAGACCCTTTGATAATAATTTTGACATGTAAATCTTTTTTAGTTTCCCACAACACCTTGGGAGACGTCTCCAACAGAACCTGGCATTTCATCTTTGGCGTGTGACTCAAGTGAATGGCAGATGTTGCTTTCTCCTGTATCTCCTTTCAATGTTTCTATTTCATGTCACCGGGATTCTCACCTTTAAGTGTATTCGAAAGTTTCTGTTGGACTAAGATATACTTGATCTTTCTTTGTTAGATATTGAAATTCATCTTTCCATCGAACGTTTAAAGAAATAATGAGGTGTTAAAGAAATAATCATAATACAACATGTTTAATTTTAGTTACATTCTTTTTTATACATGGAGTAAATGTGTTAGTTTGGTTATATCATGCTTTATGATAACGATTAGTTTAATCGTTAACTCTTTTTTTGTCAAGATTTATTACAAGCACCTATCATAAATGAGCATGAAATGAAAATGTCAGTCAATGATTAAATCCATGAAAAGTGATAACTATGATCGTCATACATTTGATCAATTTTGATAAGAACATCTTTAAAAAAAAAAATCAAAAATCTTTAGTTAAATTTTCTTTCCCCCTTCCCTAACATTAGAGGAAAGTTTAATAGATCGACAATTTAAGTCACAAAAACTGAAAAAACGATTCTTTATGGGAGCAACTCATGCTATCACTTCTACATTATTATAACTATTGTGTGATGTGAAGTAATATATTTATTTCAATTTGTCGTAGTTTGCGACGGATTCTTTCATAACTTTTTGAACTTTATAAGTTCGTGAGGCTATCTCGCATGCAAATATAGCGACAACAAGATTTGATATCTATCAATGAATATATCAACTTGTTTAACATCAACAAGATTTGAGAGATGAATAAACCATTCAATTATTCTTCTCGACAAACCCATTTGATTTTGTTGATTTTTCTGGATTTTGTTATGACTTGACTTGTTCAATCCTTTATGCAATTTTGTTATGAAATTGGGATAAAACTGCTCAAAATGAGATAATCTTTTATATATTACAGCCGGACAAAGCTTAATTCATTCAGCCCAACATTCGATTTGTGTTTTCCTACGAAAGAACATCCAAAAGTTGCGAGAATTTAGCCATTTCAGTGGTTCCGACTGAACCTAGACCTGTATTTCTATATCCTTGAAACATCAACGTCGATAATCCCGTTATAAACAAACTCTAACGACAACTTAAAACGAAGAAAAGAGCGGAAGCCACTTTCTTGATCTGCTCTTACAGTCCCAAAAAAAGGTACCGGGATTTGGTTACCGACAGCTCCAAACAATATGTCCCGTTCCTGCTGATGATCTCCCACCATCATCACCCATCCTCTACATTCTGCCCCAGCGAAATCACAATCGACTTGTAGATCTCAACGATCACCTTCTCATCATACTCCTTCGACCTCGGCATCACGAAACCACCGTAATCGACCACGCTAGAGAACCCTACGCCGTAGAACGCGCTGGAGTTTGCCAGCCGAAGCATCATCTTCACATATGCATCCCTCAGTTTCGTCAGCCACTTCTTCGGGGAGAAGACGAACAATTTGATCATCTTGGGTCGTCTTCGCCGCAGCTTCACTCCCCACCGTCTCAAGAGCCGCCGCCGACCACCACCCACCACGCCGAGGACTAATTGGGCTGGGCTCTTGGGCCGCCTAGGTGGTGATGCTGGATTATTGTGTAGTTTGCGATATCGTCTTCTTTTTAAGTATCCTCTCCAGCCTTGGTATGTATTTGCTGTCCTTGATTCATCCATGGATTCAGATATGCTGTGAATTTGATTTGAATTTCTTAAGTAGAGAAATGATTGATGAGGAAGAGGTTGAATAAAGAGGAGTTTGGTGTGGAGATGAAGGGAGTAATGAATGAGTAGAGCTGAGAGCTAACACAAAGGGTGGGTGTGTGTGGCTATTGGATAGGAGTTACCTGTAATTTTCAGCTGTACCGACTCCTGACGCAATTATACTATGCAAAGAATTCCTTTCACGTGAAAATTTCTTCTTTTTATTTCTTTTTATTTTATTAATTTGCTGCTTTGGTTATTAAGAGGATGGGAAAGTTACACCTGTCTTTATGCAGATGGTGTAGGTTTGAATGTAATGAACAGAGCACTTCAAACCCTCTCATATCATCCTATCATTTGAATTGTCTTAATGCACTTCGAAATCATCCAAGTATACCATTTCAATCGGTTGTCCTCCAAAATCTTGGTCCCTTGATTGTTTTAATACTCCCTCCATCCCCACGAAAAATACAACGTTTTGACTTTGCAAGCGTATCGATACAAAGTTCGACACGCGTGCAACCACGATCAAATGCAATTTTTTTTAAAAAAAATTTATCTTGAAACATCAATGGTTGTGTTAGTTACGTATCAACCTAATGCATGATATGAGACAATCAGATATAATTTGATATGAAAACGGGATTTATAAATACGTATGTGCTAATGTGTGACGAGCGAGGGTGATGGCTTTATTATGTGTGACGAGCGGGGGTGATGGCTTTTCAAAATCGTCACGATACTTTATTATGATGGAATAAAAAACCATCATCAAAGGTGATTTGTGTTGGAACATACCATCACATACATGATATATTAAGTTTTTGGCGGGTTAAGAAATTTTTGGAGTCAAAATGAAAAATATTTTGTGACCGCTTTTATTGTAACAAAGAAGACTAGTATGGATGATTGCTTTCAATGTTCATCACATAGTTCTTAATCTTAATATAAGGCCATCACAAAAGCTCATAATAAATAAATTATTTATCCAAATAAGTGTTTTTATTTTAATACATAAAAATCATAATAAAATGTTCTATTATATGATACAAGAATCGTTGAAAATCGATTTATTATTTCATAGTTATATACAACCAAATTTCAAAAATCAAAGGCAATAAATGATTTAATAGTAAAATCAAGTCACAAAAACCCAACACGCCAAAATGATTTTCAATGAAATTTATAATAGAGATGTCACATGTTCAAATCCTACCTCGTATAAGTGAGGGCTATGACAATCAAACAATATTCATATAATCGGTGATGGTTTATGCCGACGAAGCACGTGATGACAAAAGTAGTCGTAAAAACCTTTTGTGCTATTTTTTCTATACTTAGTGACGACGTTTACTCTTATTTGTCCTTGTTGTAAATGAAACTTCGTGTACCTCGTTTATAAATTGTTTCTAATGTATATTTTCTATTGTCTCATCTAAGAGCAAGTCTAATAAGAGACATATGGATTGCCAAATCCATATTATAGCTATTGTCCATCATTCTTGGACTCTAATGCATAATATTTTTATTTCTAAAATTTAACTTTTGCTATTTTCATTGTCAAATTTATCAATGGAAATGACAAATGCAAAATTTCCAACATCAACATCATTTTGGCTGTAAGAGAAGAAAATAATGGCACCAATTGTCAACAAAACTGCAAAAAGAAAAAACAAAAAAACAAAAACAAAAATTTTCAACTAGAACGCTAAATTTAGCATAACCCCATGGACAATCAAATCTAAATTTCAACATTTTTATCCTATTTATTCTCAAATTATAGCTATCTATATGCAAAAATGTCTTACTCCCTTGGACTTGCTCTGACTACTCTATTTTTAAGATGCTTGATACTCCGAGCTCTCCAAGAGTATCCAAACTCTACAAATAAAGGAATCAAATGTAGAAAATAACAAGACTTTAGGAAAATGATGACCATGTACGTATAATGTACTACTACAACGATGTTGAAGCCAAATGGAGAAAGCAACTTCCAATACAGCAGAGCTGGAGCATTCATGGACAATTCCTTAAACAAGTTAGTGATTGGTGATCACGGAACGCCAGAAGACCATCATTGATAGCATTGATAGAAAGGACAATGCCAAGGCTTAACTGAACAAGAAGCTGCGGTGAATCTCTGATTAAGTTGAAGCAAACAAGAGGCCTGCGGTCAAATGAGTTGAAAACGCTAGAAACTTTGAAACCACCCTTGAAAAAAGCATAAAACACTCAAAAACACTTCAAAGGTTAAAAGCACCATAAAATAACTTTAAATTATTTGAAAAAGCTAGAAACTATGAAAAGACATTGAATTAAGTTTAATACACTAAAAAACACTTCAAAAGGCTAAAAAGACAATAAAAACAACCTCAAATGATTTGAAAATGCATGAAACTATGTAAAGACCCTTGAAATGGGCTTAAAACACTAAAAAACACCATAAAAACAACTCAAAGGACTTGAAAATGTATGAAACTATGAAAAGACTAATGAAATAAGCTTAAAACACTCAAAACACTTCATAAGAAAAAAAAAACACGATAAAAACAACCTCAAATGACTTGAAAACACAAGAAACTATAAAGAAACAATTTAAATGAGCTTAAAACAATCAAAAACACTTCAAAAAACTAAAAACACCATAAAACAATCTCAAATGACTTGAAAACACAAGAAACTATGAGTAGATACTTGAAATTAGTTTAAAACACTAAAAAATGCTTCAAAAGGCTAAAAACACCATAAAAAATCAACTCAAATCACTGAAAAAGCTAGAAATTATGAAAACACCCTTGAAATGAGTTTAAAACACTAAAAAACACTTTATAAGGCTAAAAACATAATAAAAAAACCTTAAATGGCTTGAAAATGCATGAAACTATGTAAAGACCCATGAAATGAGCTTAAAACATTCAAAAACACCATAAAATAACTCAAATGACTTAAAAATGCATAAAACTATGAAAAGACCCATGGAATAAGCTTAGAACAATCAAAACCCTTCATAAGAAAAAAAAACACAATCAAAACAACTTCAAATGGTTTGAAAATGCAAGAAATTATGAAAAAAACCCTTGAAATGAGCTTAAAACACTCAAAAACACTTCAAAAGCACTAAAAAGTGAAATGAGTATACAATACTCAAAAAGCACTTCAAAGGGTTAAGAAATCCATAAAACAACTCAAATGACTTGAAAACACTAGAAACTTTAAAAAGACCCTTGAAATGATGTTAAAACACACAAAAACACTTCAAAGGCTAAAAGCATGATAAAACAACCTTAAATGATTTGAAAAGGCTAGAAACTATGATAAGACCTTTGAAATGAGCTTAATAAAATAAAAAACACTTCAAAAAGGCTAAAAACACAATAAAAACAACATCAAATGACTCGAAAATGCAAGAAACTATGTAAAGACCGTTGAAATGGGCTTAAAACACTAAAAAAACCTTAAAAACAACTCAAATGGCTTGAAAATGCATGAAACTATTAAAATACCCGTGAAATAAGCGTAAAACACTTAGAACACTTCATAAGGAAAAAAAACACAATGAAAACAACCTCAAATGACTTGAAAACGCAAGAAACTATGAAAATACCCTCGAAATAAGTTTAAAACACTAAGAAAAACACTTCAAAAGAGTAAAAAGATCATAAAACCTTAAATGACTTGAAAATGGAAGAAACAATGATAACACCCTTGAAATGAGTTTACAACACTCAAAAAGAACTTTAAAGGGCTAAAAATTCCATAACACAACTCAAACTACTTGAAAACGCTACAAACTTTAAAAAGACCCTTGGAATGAGCTTAAAACACTGAAAAACGCTTCAAAGACTAAAAGCAACAATAAAAAACCTTAAATGATTTGAAAAAGCTAGAAACTATGAAAAGACCCTTGGAATGAGCTTAATACACTCAAAAATACTTGAAAAGGCAAAAAAAACACCATAAAAACAACTCAAATGACAGAAAATCCATGAAACTATGAAAAACCCGGTGAAATAAGCTTAAAACACATAAAACACTTCATAAGGAAAAAAAAACACAATCAAAACAATCTCAAATGACTTGAAAACACAAGAAACGATGGGTAGATACTTGAAATGAGCTTAAAACACTAAAAAATACTTCGAAAGGCTAAAAACACCATAAAATCAACTCAAATAATTTGAAAAAGCTAGAAATTATGAAAAGAAACTTGAAATGAGTTTAAAACACTCAAAAACACTTTAAAAGGCTAAAAACACAATAAAAACAACCTCAAATTGCTTGAAAATGCAAGACACTCTGAAAAGACCTTTGAAATGAGCTTAAAACACACAAAAACACCATAAAAACAACTCAAATGACTTGAAAATGCATGAAACTATGAAAAGACTCGTGAAATAAGCTTAGAATACTCAAAACACTTCAAAACACAATCAAAACAACCTCAAATGACTTGAAAACCTAAAAAACTGTGAAAAGACCCTTGAAATAAGTTTAAAACACTAAAAAACACTTCAAGAGGCTGAAACGATCAAAAAACCTTAAATGACTTGAAAATGGAAGAAACAATGATAACACCCTTGAAATGAATTTACAACACTCAAAAAACACTTCAAAGGGCTAAAAAATCAATAACACAACTCAAATAACTTGAAAAAACTAGAAACTTTAAAAGGACCTTTGAAATGAGCTTAAAACACTTGAAAGACTTAAAGCACCATAAAACAACCTTAAATGATTTGAAAAAGCTAGAAACTATGAAAATACCCTTGAAATGAGTTTAAGACACTCAAAAACACTTCAAAAGGCTGAAGACACAATAAAAACAACCTCAAATGACTTGAAAATGTAAGAAACTATGTAAAGACCCTTGAAATGGGCTTAAAACACTAAAAAAAGACCAAAAAAACAACCTCAAATGACTTGAAAACCTAAGAAAATATGATAAAACCCTTGAAATAAGCTTAAAACACTAAAAAACACTTCAAGAGGCTGAAACGATAAAAAAACCTTAAATGACTTGAAAATGGAAGAAACAATGATAACACCCTTGAAATGAATTTACAACACTCAAAAAACACTTCAAAGGGCTAAAAAATCAATAACACAACTCAAATAACTTGAAAACACTAGAAACTTTAAAAGGACCTTTGAAATGACTTTAAAACACTTGAAAGGCTTAAAGCACCATAAAACAACCTTAAATGATTTGAAAAAGCTAGAAACTATGAAAATACCCTTGAAATGAGCTTAAGACACTCAAAAACACTTCAAAAGGCTGAAGACACAATAAAAACAACCTCAAATGACTTGAAAATGTAAGAAACTATGTAAAGACCCTTGAAATGGGCTTAAAACACTAAAAAAACAACCTCAAATGACTTGAAAACCTAAGAAAATATGAAAAAACCCTTGAAATAAGCTTAAAACACTAAAAAACACTTCAAGAGGCTGAAACGATCAAAAAACCTTAAATGACTTGAAAATGGAAGAAACAATGATAACACCCTTGAAATGAATTTACAACACTAAAAAAACACTTCAAAGGGCTAAAAAATCAATAACACAACTCAAATAACTTGAAAACACTAGAAACTTTAAAAAGAACTTCGAAATGAGCATAAAACACTCAAAAACACTTGAAAGGCTTAAAGCACCATAAAACAACCTTAAATGATTTGAAAAAGCTAGAAACTATGAAAATACCCTTGAAATGAGCATAAGACACTCAAAAACACTTCAAAAGGCTAAAGACACAATAAAAACAACCTCAAATGACTTGAAAATGTAAGAAACTATGTAAAGACCCTTAAAATGGGCTTAAAACACTAAAAAACACCATAAAAATAACTCAAATGACTTAAACCTGCATGAAACTATTAAAAGACCCGTGAAATAAGCCTGAAACACTCAAAACACGTCATAAGAAAAAAAAAGCACGATAAAAACAACCTCAAATGACTTGTAAACACAAGAAACTATGAAAAACAATTGAAATGAGCTTAAAAGTGTCAAAATCACTTCAAAAGGCTAAAAACACCATAAAACAACCTCAAATGAGTTGTAAACACAAGAAACGATGAGTAGACATTTGAAATGAGCTTAAAACACTAAAAAACACTTTAAAGGGCTAAAAACACAATAAAAACAACCTCAAATGGCTTGAAAATGCAAGAAACTATGTAAAGACCCTTGAAATGAGCTTAAAACACTCAAAACACCATAAAAACAACTCAAATGACTTGAAAATGCATAAAACTATGAAAAGACCTGTGAAATAAGCTTAGAACACTCAAAACACTTCATAAGAAAAGAAAAACACAATCAAAACAACCTCAAATGATTTGAAAACACAAGAAAGTATGAAAAGACCCTTGAAATGAGCTTAAAACACTCAAAAACACTTCAAAAGGTTAAAAAGATCATAAAACTTGAGAGGACTGAAAAATACAAGAAACAATGAAAAGACCCTTGAAATGAGTTTACAATACTCAAAAAGCACTTCAAAAGGCTAAAACAAATCCATAAATAAACTCAAATGACTTGAAAACACTAGAAACCTTAAAAATACCCTTGAAATGAGCTTAAAACACTCAAAAACAATTCAAAAGACTAAAAACACCATAAAACAACTCAAAATGACTAAAAGCGCTAGAAACTATGAAAAGACCCCTGATGTGAGCTTAAAAGACTCCAAAAATTTCTTAATGTTAAAAACACAATAAAAACAACACAAATGACTTTAAAATGCATGAAAGTATGAAAAGACCCTTGAAATGAACTTAAAACACTAAAAAACACTTCAAAATGCTAAAAAGACAATAAAAACAACCTCAAATGACTTGAAAACACAAGAAACTATGAAAAGAGCTTAATATACTCAAAAACTTCAAAAGGCTAGAACCATCATAAAAAACAACTCAGATGATTTGAACAAGCTAGAAATTATGAAAAGACCTTTGAAGTAAGCTTAAAATAATGAAAAAAAAAACTCAAATGACTTCAAAACGCATGAAACTATGAAAACACCAGTGAAATGAACTTAAAAAACTCAAAACACTTCAACAAGATAAAATCACAATAAAACCAACCTCAAATGACTTGAAAACACAAGAAACTATTTGCAATAAGCTTAAAACACTCAAAAACACATCAAAAGGCTAAAAACATCATAAAACAACCTTAAATGACTTAAAAACGCAAGAAACAATGAAAAGACCCTTCAACTGACTTAAAACACTCAAAAAGCACTTCAAAAGGTTAAAAACATCATAAAAAACCCATATAACTTGAAAACGCTAGAAACTTTAAAACAATCCCTTGAAATGACCTTAAAACACTCAAAAACACTTCAAAAAGCCTAAAAGTGACATAAAACAACCTTAAATAACTTGAAAAATGCAAGAAACCATGTAACGACCCTTAAAATCACCTTAAAACACTCAAAACTACTTAAAAAACTAAAAACACAATACAAACAATCTCAAACGACTTGAGAAAGTTAAAAACTATGAAAAGACCCTAGAAATGAGTTTAAAACACTCAAAAACACTTAAAAGGACTATAAAACACAATAAAAACAACCTCAAATGACTTAATAAAGCTAGAAACTTTAAAAAGACCCTTAAAATGGGCTTAAAACTCTCGAACACACTTCAAGAGGCTAAAATCACCTAAAAACAACTCAAAATGAGTTAAAAGTGCTAGAAATTATGAAATAACCTTTGAAATGAGCTTAAAACACTCAAAAACACTTCAAAAGGCTAAAGACATCATTAAAATCACTCAAATGATTTGAAAAACACATAAAATTATGAAAATACCCTTGAAATGAGCTTAAAACAATCAAAACACATCAAGAGGCTACAACCACCATAAAAATAACTAAAATGACTTGAAACATAAGAAATTATGAAAAAACCTTTGAAATGAGGATAAAATAGTCAATAATACTTAAAAAGGCTAAAAACACCATTAAAACAATTCAAATGTCTTGAAAACACATGAAACTATGAAAAGACCCATGAAATGAGCTTAAAACACTTCAAAAGGCTAAAAACGTAATAAAAACAACGTCAAATGACTTGAAAACACAAGATACTATGAAAAGACCCTTGAAATGTCCTCAAAAATACTTCAAAAGGCTAAAAACACCATAAAACAACCTCAAATGACTTGAAAATACAAGAAACTATGAAAAGACCGTTGAAATGAGCTTAAAATACTTAAAAAGCACTTCAAAAGGCTAAAAACACCATAAAAACAACTCAAATCACTTGAAAACGCTAGAACTTTAAAATGACCCTTGAAATGAGAATAAAATACTCAAAAAATACTTCAAAAGGCTAAAAGCACCATAAAAACAACTTTAAATGACTTGAAAATGTAAAAAACTATGTAAAGACCCTTGAAATGAGCTTAAAACACTCAAAAACAGTTAAAAAGGCTAAAAACACAATAAAAATAACCTCAAATGATTTGAAAAAGCTAGAAACTATGAAAAGACCATTGAAATCAGCTTTAAATACTCAAAAATACTTCAAAAGCCTAAAAATAGCTAAACAAAACTCAAAATGACTTAAAAGTGCTACAAAATGTGAAAAGACACTTGAAAGGAGCTTAAAACACTAAAAAATATTTTAAAAACCTAAAACCATCATAAAATAACTCAAATGAATTGAAAATGCATAAAACTGTGAAAAGGCCCGTGAAATGAGCTTAAAACAATCAAAACACTTCAAAAAGCTAAAAACAAAATAGAAACAAGCGCTAGAAACTATGGAAAGACCCTTAAAATGAACTTAAAACACTCAAAAACACTTTAAAAGGCTAAAAACACCATAAAACAACCTCAACTGACTCCAAAACGTATGAAACAATGAAAAGACCATTGAAATGATCTTAAAACACTCAAAAAGCACTTCAAAAGGCTAAAAACACCATAAAAACAACTCAAAATGAGTTAAGTGTCAGAAACTATGAAAAGACATTTGAATTGAGGTTAAAACACTCAAAAGTATTTCACAAGGCCAAAAACACAATACAAACAACTCAAATGACTTTAAAAAGCTAGATAAATTAAGTTTAAAACACACAAAAACACTTCAAATGGCTAAAAACACAATAAAAACAACCTCAAATGACTTGAAAAATCTAAAAACTATGAAATCATCCTTGAAATGAGGTTAAAACACTAAAAAATATTTCAAAACATTAAAAACACAATAAAAATAACTCAAAATGACTTAAAATGACTTACAAGCGCTAGAAACTATGAAAAGACACCTGAAATAAGCTTAAAACACTTTAAAAGGCTAAAAACAATCATAAAAACAACACAAATGACTTAAAAACGCATGAAACTATGATAAGACCCTTGAAATCGGCTTAAAAAATTCAAAACCACTTTAAAAGGCTAAAAAAATAATAAAAACAACCTCAAATGACTTGAATACATAAGAAACTATGATAGGAATGTACAATCGCTCCAATTGTATAGAAATTGATATAATAAATTTGAGATGTATTAATCATAATGTAGTTACGTTGTTTAGGTTAGAAGTCAAGTAGGTAGTTATAGTCTAAGTTGGATGGTAGAGAGTAGACGACTACAGATGATGAAGATTAGATGAGCCACTAGATACAGACTACTGCAAAGGGTTTTAGATAAGTAACTAAGACATTGATAAATAAAAAAAGAATGTCAGTGTCTTCAACATCTAGAAAGTGAGCTTGCGGACGAGGATCAACACAGAATACACCAATGAGCAACAGAACTGTATGTAGGCGAGGTTACATATGGGAATGGTGTAGTGAAGGCCTCATAGTATAGCATGCAGACGAAGGTACAATAGACTGGGTACAGTAGAGGTGGTTGCTCATGATGGGGTCAGAGGTATAGAGTTAATCAATGGAAGATTTAAGTTAAAGAAACAATGGCATAAATTCTGGAGATAGTGAACTGTCAGTATCAGAAACAAGATGGTAGGGGACACAAGTGGCGAAGTGCCATGTCAAAAACAGTACAATGCTAATGGTTCGTTTCCTCAGCCTATAAAAGAAAACCGACGAGGCTCTTTGAGTAAGGTTGTTGAAAAAGGGTTGAAAGGCAAGTGTACAAAACAATCAACGTTCGAAGAATACTTAAGAGAGCTAAATTGTGAAATACAATAAAGAAGGGTTCATTAGTTTGCAAGAAGAACACCTCTATAGGAGAGTTCAGATTGCTGAATCTACGTGAAGATAGTGGGTCTTTATCTTTTCTACAAGTTGTAAAGCTTGTAAAAAAAAGTTATCTTTTAAGCTACAAACAAGAAGTTAATGATACTCATCTCTTGGCTTGAATACACTGGTCACCAAGAGAAGACTGGACTAAGCTATTGTTTATCAATTGATAACAAGTGTCTGAACCAGTATAAATACTGTGTCTCTTTACTTGCTTTCATTGTGTGATATTTAGAGCTGTTCAAAATCAACCTTCACAACCAATCAGAGACAAATTCCAAGAGTTAGAATCTCTTAGTAGACCTTGAGCTGTTAGCTACAGATTATCAAAGTAGTCTGCATAAAGCAATGGTCTGCAAACCAATAATCCGCTGCATAAAATTGTTAAAACTTGAATTAACCTATTTACTCCCCCCTTTAGGTTATATCTTGGACCTTTCAATTGGTATCAGAGCCTGACTTTCTATACTTAATATTTTTTGCAAAGAAAAGGTCACATATCATATTTGCAAAGAAGTTACTATCATTTTGTGTTTGTGAAGAAAAATGGCACCACCAAAGTTTTCTAAATGTCCTAATAGTGGAGAACCTCCAACTTGCTCATTTGACGAGTTTAACCACTGGAAACTGTGGATTCTTGCACATCTCAACTCAATAGACGAAAGGATCCAAGACATTGTTTTGCAAGGGCCTCATATTCTAATGATGTCAGATCCAAAGGATTCAACAAGAGAAGTACAATGACCAAAATCCCTCTAGTCGAGAGAGGACTAGGATCTCGAGATGGTTGATAGAAAAACTATAAATCAAATATTCAAATTTCTAGATAACATGTTTAAGATAGTGATTTATACAATCACAACATTTTCCCCATGGAGTCAGACAAATAAAGATTTGCGTTAAAGCAGTAATGGTATAAATTCTGGAGTTAGTGGATTACCGGCATCGAAAACAAGACGGTGGGGAACATGAGTGGCAAGGTGTTAGCATCAGAAACAGTGTCATGATACATTAGGTTTGTTTCCTCCATCTATAAAAGGAAACTGACGAAAAAGATTGTTGAATAAGGATTTAAAAGCAAGCATGGAAGCAATCAACATTCAAAGATTACTCAAGAGAGCTAAATCGTGATACACAATAAAGTAGTGTTCACGAGTCTGTAAGAGAATACCCTTTGCAGCAGAGTTCAGATTGCTAAATCTGTGTGAAGATCGTGGGTCTTTATCTTTTCTGTAAGTTATTAAGTTTATAAAAAGAAGTTGTCTTATAGGCTATAAACAAGAAGATATCGATACTCACCTCTTGGCTTAACTACACTAGTCACCAAGGGAAGATTGTACTAAGCTCTTGTTTATAAATTGATAACAAGTATCTGAACCAATATAAATACTATGGCTCGTTATTTGCTTTCAGTTTTTGATATTTAGAACTATTAGAAATCAACCTTCATAACCAAACATAGACAAATTCCAAGAATTGGAATCTCTACAGCAGACTTTGAATTTTTAGCTATAGACTATCCAAGTAATCTACATAGAACAGTGGTCTGTAAAAATATAATTCGCTTATTAAAGCTCAAATTAACCTATTCACCCACTCTAGGTTATATCGTGGACCTTATATATTTTCAATCCGGATCAAAGACTTGTTCTTCTGGATTAAGATACGTTTCCGCTTATGATCTAGTCTTAATAATTCGATATGAAGGTTACAGTTTTGATGGGATTTTTTTGAATAATTGATATCGGTGGGTTATTTGAAAAGAATTTATCTTCAACCTTACACATGAAGAAAACCCTGGATTCAGAAAATAAGTGATAATTGTTAGGTTTTTCATGTGAATGTTAAGTCGATCCAAAAAAAAGGTTTAATGTTTGACAGGATTTTATTATCAATATTTGATTACTACACTAAGAGTATCACTTACAAGTTGATTTTCTGTCCAAAGACAAAAATCAATATTGTGATAGGTATCTTGTGATGGGGATTTGTTATTATTTGAATACATAAATTAAAGTTATATTTAAGTAATAATTATGAGCTTCTTGTTTATATTATCTTATGTTCTGTTTTTAGTCAATACTTCTGTTGCTATAATATCGACAAACATTAATAATATCCCTGTGCTTAACGATACAAACTTTAAGGAATGAAAAGAGAATGTAATGATAGTTCTCGATTGCATGGATCTAGACCTTGCACTTCGGATTGAGCGATCTGCTGCTCTTAAGGATACATCTACCCCTGATGAAAAGAGGGAGATAGAGAAATGGAAATGCTCAAATCGCATAAGTCTTGTGATCATAAACAAGCAATTCTAGAATCGTTGAAGGGCACTGTGTCTGAAGAGGCTAATGCAAAATCATTCCTTGCGAAACTTGAGAAATATTTTTCAAAAAACGAAAAGGTTAAAGCTAGTACTCTTTTGAGCATTCTTGTTTCCATGAGGTATAAAGGGAAAGAGAACATAAGAGAGTACATTTTGGAAATGTCTCATACTACTTCAAAACTAAAGACACTCAAGTTAGTATCACTTGAGGAATTGCTTGTATATTTAGTTTTGATATCTCTTTCTGCATAATTTAATCAGTTTAAAGTCAGTTACAACTACATAAAGGAGAAATAAACTTTTAATAAGCTCATTTCACATTGTGTGCAAGAGAAAATGAGGCCGGTATGAAATTGTCTTCCTTCCCGCGTGATGTTATCATGCTAGTGTTGTCGCAAAGTAGCAATACTCTTGCTGGATATGGACTAGCGATCACTTTTTGAATATTGTTTGAGGAGTTGAAGAGTAAAATCCTATAAACCAAGATAAGACAGAAAGTACTCATTTGGCATCGGCCTCTAAGGACAACGAAAAAAGAAAAAATAAGGAAGCTGCGGTCTGAAGAACACAAAAAAGCAAAATAAGGAAGATAAAATTGAAACTATGGAATCTGGTTACTTCTTTTATAAGAGGACTAATCACAAGAAGAAAGACTACAACAAATACCACGCTTGGAGTGCGAAAAAGGGAATATCTCTTGCTCTTGTTTGTTCTGAGGTTAATTTAATTTCGGTATCGAAAGATACTTGGTGGGTACATTCTGGTGCTACTACTCATATAATTGTGTCTATGCAGGGTTTCCTGAGGTGTTGAAAACCGAGTGATGATGAAAGCTACATCTATATGGGTGATGGCAATCAAGTTGAAATTATGGTTATTGGAAATATTAGGTTATTATTAAAGACTGGATTTTATTTGGATTTGAAAGAGATATTTATTGTACGTCGTTTAGGAAAAATTTAATTTCGATTTTTGTATTGGACAAATTCGGTTATTCTTATTCATTTGGAAACAATAAATTTAGTCTTTTTTAAAGTTCAAATCTTATTGATTCCGATCTTTTATTCGCATATGATAACCTATATTTGCTTGATACAATTCCCTCTCATAATGAAACCTTGCATATAAGTTCTCGTGGTACTAAAAGAAAATTAACCAATATGAATTCCTTATCACTTTGGCATAAGCGTTTGGGTCATACATCTAAACAAAGAATTCAGAAACTCGTGTCATATAGAATTCTTGATTCTCTTGATTCCTCAAATTTTGTGTTGAGTGTGTCAAGGGTAAACAAACAAACAATACTAGATTAGGCATCGAGAGAGTTTCAGATGTCTTAGAATTGATACATACGGATGTTTATGGGCAATTTCCTATACCCTATAGAAATGGTCAATAATATTTTATGACATTCATACAAGATTACTCTCGTTATGGGTATCTATATCTCATCCATGAGAAGTCCTAGCCAATAGATGTGTTCAAATCATATAAAGTCGAAGTTGAAAATCAATTAGACAAAAAGATTAAATCCGTGAGATCTGATCGTGGTGGTGAATATTATGGTAGATATGATGGTTCACGTGAACAACGTCTACGACCATTTGCGAAATTCCTATAGGAGTATGGGATTGTTCCTCAATACGCTATGCCAGGTAGTCCTAGCATGAATGGTATAGGTGAGAGATGAAACTGAACATTAAAGGACATGGTGAGGAGCATGATTTGTCATACTATCTTACTAGACTCACTTTGGGAAGAGGCATTGAAAACTATAGCATATATACTTAATAGAGTTCCAACTAAAGCTGTAATTAAAACCCCATATGAACTATGGATTGGGAAAAAGCTCAGTATAAAGCACTTGCATATTTGGGATTGTCCAGTTGAGACAAGACCTTATAGGCCAAATGAAAAGAATCTGAACTCTAAAACAATTAGTAGTTATTTTCTTAGGTACTCTGAAAGGTCTAGGGGGTATAAGTTTTATAATCCTACTTCGAGAACTATTTTTGAGACAGGTAATGCCCGATTCTTTGAGGATGTTGAGTTTGGAGGGTGGGGAGATGAAGTTATAGATTTTGTGTTTGAGGTAGAACATGTGTCTCTTCCCTAAGTTTTATTGATAATGATCACGAAATAACTCTAGTTCAAGACAATCTTGATAATCTCCCTAATCAAATTCCTGATATTGTTACTAAAGATCAAACTCAACAATCTCAAGAACATGAAGTGTCATTAAGGAGATCCACTAGAGAAAGGGAAGGTGCAATTTTGAATGACTATATTGTATTTCTCCAAAAACATGAGGTAAACTTGGAAATGGTGGAAGATATTATTGTCTTTCTTCAAGAACAAGAAACCGATTTTGGACTTATGGAAGATGATCCAATCAACTTTCGCCAGGCCATGGAATGTTCTAAATCTCAAAAGTGGATTGGTTGTAAATAGATATTTAAAACCAAGAAGGATTCAGAGGGCAATATTATAAGATTTATAGCTCGTCTTGTCGTTAAGGGCTACACTCAAAAGGAAGACATTGACTTTAAAGAGATTTTCTCTCTGATTTCATCGAAAGACCCTCTTAGGATAATAATGGCACAAGTGGCACATTTTGATCTTGAGCTTCATGAGATAGATGTTAAAACAACTTTCTTGAATGGTGATATTGAAGAAAAACAATTTATATACAACAACAACAAAAACTTGGTTTCGGAAGATCCAAAGAAAATGGTTTGTAAATTAAAGAAATCTGTCTATCAGCTCAAACAAGCTTCCCATCAATGGTATCACAAGTTTCATAATGTCATTACATCTTTTGGTTTTGAAACAAATATAGCTGATGATTGTATATACCACAAGTTTAATTTGAGTAAGCTTATTGTTTTGGTTTTATATGTCGATGAGATACTACTTGCCAACAATGATATAGGATTATTGCATGAAATCAAGAGATTCCTTTCAAAGAAATTTGAAATGAAAGATCTTGGTGATGTCTCTTTTGTATTAGGAATTCAGATACATCGAGATTGCCTCAAAGGTATTCTCGGACACTCACATAGGGCTGCATCGATAAGGTTCTTAAGAGATATTACATGCAGGATTATAAACCTGGTGATACCCCTATTGCTAAGGGAGATAAATTTAGTCTTAACCATTGAAACCAAGGAAATGGAGAAGGCAACTTATGCTTCGGCTATAGAGAGTCTAATGTATGCTCAGGTTTCCACATGACATGATCTAGCATACATAGTTAGGATACTATACATATATCTTAGCAATCCGGGAATAGACCATTGGAAAACAATCAAAAGGGTCATATGATACTTACAAAGAACAAGAGATTACATGCTTATATATCTGAGGTCGGATTAGCTTAAGATCATTGGGTATACCGACTCCGATTTTTCTGGGTGTCAGGATAATCTAAAATCCATATCAGGCTATATCTACATGCTTGCTGGAGGAGCTTTCTCTTGGAGAAGCATCAAACAACCTCTTACAGCTATTTTCACCATGGAAGCAGACTTTATAGCATGCTACAATGCATCTAATGAAGGATCATGGCTGTGAAATTTTGTTACTGGACTGCACAGAGTGGATAGCATTAAAAGGCTATTTAGGCTATTGTGTGACAATAGATCAACAATTCATTATGCTAAAAATAACAGTAGTTTGACCAAGAAAAAGTATATAGATGATAAATTTCGAGCTGTGAAAGAAAAAGTACATAAAGGACAATTGTCCATATAGCACATCAGTACTAACTCCATGGTTGCGGATTCGCTCACTAAGGGATTGCCATCCAAAGTGTTTCATGAGCATGTTGCTCATATGGGTGTCAAATCAGTTGAGAATTATGAATTTTAGTGAGAGTTTATGATGCAGTGTTTCTATGATGCCAAACATATTTTTTTGTTGATTAAGTTTTTTTAAGGTTGTATTTGTAGATTTATAGTTTTTAAAGTTTCATGTATTCTTATCGTTTTGAGATTGATTTCAATAAAGTTCAAGATGGACCAATTGGAAATAGACATTTTATTTCGGACCACACTTATTTCCGTACTACATACCTATACTTGATCCATGTCGTTGATTATATTGATATATGTGATCATTGTTGGGTCTAGTTATGTCAATGTATAATAGATCTCTTTGGTCCTATATTGATATGATTGGTGGATCGAATTGGTTAATGACGATTATAAGTTGATGGCATTATTGAGCTCTTAAGGTTATATTGTGACATAAAATACTAAGGTTGATGCATATACAAGAGTATGTCGTCCAAGTGGGAGATTGTTGGATTAATGGACTCATATTACATGTACATGTATAATTTAACTATATGTATTAATTATATAATATGTACAATCTTACGGTTTGCCCAAATATTGATGGTTCTACGGATATTAATATTAAGTGGGCTAATATGTCATCTCATAAAGTATAGTGTTCAATTGTTTAGAGACGCATGGATTTGTTATTAATTAATGATGGGCTGATTAAGGATAAAAACCACTATATATATGAAGGTTATGGTCCCTAGTTGAACATGCGTTATATCTTTCTGGCCTCCCATCGCAAAAGAGAGAAACCCTAGAGTGTGTATCAAGTGGAAGATATACTAATCCTATGCGATCTTCAACCTGGATCAAAGACTTGCTCATATGGACTAAGATACATTTCCATTTATGATCTAGTCTAAATAATTCGATATGAAGTTTATAATTTTGATGGGATTTATTCCAACATATCTATGCTTATTCCAAAATGCTTTCAATGATTTTTTCATTACCTTTACACATAGGTATATTTACGACAACTTTCTAAGCATGGATGTCTATGCTAATCAAAGTTGTATCACCTTCAACTGACATTGTTTTAATGTATTCTATGTTCACTATAAAACAAACACTATTTCATCTAACCCATATAGAACCAGATTGGTAATATTAAACGAACCTTACCCATCATCGAGCAAAATTTACATAAATATGTAAACCACAAAAAGAGAAGTAGGAATTTCAAAAGGTTAGATGTTAAAAGAAACACTAGTTTCAACTATTGGTGAAGTTAAATTACCAAATACGCATCAAGAAACAATATTCATACTTCGTTCGCTAAATCTAAGTCCTCGTGGGACGATAACTCACATACTCACTTTTATCGAAGCATGCAAGGAATTGTTATGGTAAAGAAATTCTTGCTGGAGCTTAGTTTTACTAAGAAGTACCTGTTGTTTTGTGACACTCAAAGTGCAATTCATCTTGGTAAGAACTCAACTTTTTACTCTAGGTCTAAACATATAGATGTGAGGTATCATTGGATACGTGATGTTTTGGATACTGAACTGTTAGAACTGACAAAAGTTCATACTGATGAGAATGGTGTTCATATGGTTACTAACTCACTACCAAGATAAAAGTTTGAAACTTTTCACATGATCATTGGATTGGTGGTTACCTCCATATAGTCGTGAGGGAGAGATTTGATGGGCTTTTGGGCTCCCTTCCTATGTGGAGAAAGGTCTAAATCTTGTGAGCCCACTTGATGTCTCACTTGCATAAGTGAAGAGGTTTCTGAATCAGATATAAAGAAGTGCATTAGGTCATAAAATTAAATATACAGCCACAGCCGTCACAGAGGGAAAAGACTCGGAGCAGATATACAAAAATAGTGACTTTAAATTAGCGATTTTAGATTCGTTTACCGTTAGATCGGGCTGAAACTTTGTTAGTAGGTTTGGACATCTCGTTCTTCATTCTGAATGGTTGGATGAAGAAGACAAGGTCTAAGGTATGAGATATTGGCTAGATAACAGTTGAGTATTTTGAGGTTGTCTCATCTTCTTGTCTTTCTATTTGCAAGCCTTGTTGTCTTGCTGTTTTGACAGGTTATTTTGCACGTGTTTATGCACTTGATTGTGAACATTTTGTACTCTGATTTTATAATAGTGGAGGTGGTTTAGAGCTGGTTTACTGGTTTTGAGGACCCGTGGTTTTTACCCTTGATTTTGAGGGGTTTTTCATGTTAAAAGGCTTGGTGTTCATGTCATTATTTTTTTCAGTTATATATTTATTGAGTTTCTCCTATCAGGTTCTTGCCTCGTATTGTGGGGAATTGAGTCTACTGCCCCTCATATTCCCAACAATTGGTATCAGAGGTGAAAGGTTGTTTGAGTTATTTGACTTGCGTGAACAATGGAAACAAATACAAATAGGAAGGTATCTTTAAATGTCACTAATTATCATATGTGCAAGGGAAAAATAAAGGACTTGCTATTTGTGAAATATTTGTATCTTCTTATGTTTGTTGCTTAGAAGCCGGATTCTAAGTCTGATGAGGAATATGAATTCGCACATCAACTGGTTTGTGGTTTTATTTGACAGTGGGTAGATGACAATGTTTATAACCACATCAGCAGTAAAGTACGAAGCCTATGGGAGAAAATTGAGTCCTTATATGCCTCTAAGTCAGATTGTATTTGTTAAATACTCTAATGAACTTGAGATATAAGGAGGGGACTTTTATTTTAGCTCAGTTAAGGTTGCTTTTATGATGTTTTTAACTTGAGATAGTTTCTTGCGTTTCCAAGTCATTTGAGGTAGTTTTTATGGTGTTTTTTAGTATTTTGATAGGGTTTTGAGTGTTTTAAGCTCATTTCAAGGGTCTTTTAATAGTTTCTTATATTTTTAAATCATTTGAGTTATTTTTATGGTGTTTTTAGCCTTTCGAAGTGGTTTTAAGTATTTTAAATTCATTTCAAGGGTCTTTTCATAGTTCCTTGCATTTTTTAGTAATTTGAGTTATTTTTATGGTGGTTTTTGCCTTTTAAAGTTTTATTGATTGTTTTAAGCTTGTTTCAAAGGTCTTGCCTTTTCATAGTTTCTAGCATTTTATAGTCATCTTAGTTGTTTTTATATTGTTTTTAGTCTTTTGAAATGTTTTTTAGTGTTTTAAGCTCATTTCAAGAATCTTTTTATATTTTCTTGCGTTGTCAATATATTTGAGGTTATTTTATTATGTTTATTGCGTTTTGATGTGTTTTTAAAGTTTTTAAACTCATTCTAAGTGTGTTTTCATAGTTTCTTGTGTTTACAAGTCATTTGAGGTTTTTGAATATTTTAAGCTCATTTGAAGGGTCTTTTCATAGTTTGTTATGTTTTCAAGTCATTTGTGGTTGTTTTTATTGTGTTTTTAGCCTTTTGAAGTGTATTTGAGGTTGTTAAGTTCATTTAAAGGATCTTTTCATAGTTTCATCTATTTTTAAGTCATTTGAGTTATTTTTATATTGGTTTTAGCCCTTTGAAGTGTTTTTGAGTGTTTTAAGCTCATTTCAATGGTCTTTTCATAGTTTCATGCGTTTTCAAGTCATTTGAGTTGTTTTTATGGTCTTTTTAGCTTTTTCAAGTGTTTTTGAGTGTTTTAAGTTTTTTTAAAAGGTCTTTTCATAGTTTCTAACGTTTTCAAGTCATTTAGGTTGTTTTTATGTTGTTTTCATCCTTATGAAGAATTTTTTAGTGTTTTAAGCTAGTTTCAATGGATGTTTCATAGTTTCTTGGGTTTTCAAGTCATTTGATTTTGTTTTATGGTGTTTTTAGCCTTTTTGATTTTTTTTTTTAGTGTTTTAAGTTAATTTCTAGGGTCTTTTCAAAGTTTCTTGGTTTTCATATTTTTTTTCAGTTGTTTTATTATATTTTTAGCCTTTTGAAGCGCTTTTTTACTATTTGTAGCTCACTACAATGCTTTTTCACAATTTCTAATGTTTTGAAGTTATATGAGAATGCATTATGGTGTTTTTAACACTTTTTATTCTTTTTTACGTGTTTTGAAGAAATTTAAGTGGTTTTTATAGTGCATTTAGGCTTTTGAAAAGTGTTTTTGAGTATTTTAAGCTCATTTCTAGGGGTCTTTCACAGTTTTTTGTGTTTTCAAGTCATTCGAGTTATTTTTATGGTGCTTTTAGCGTTTTGAAGTGTTTCTGAGTGTTTTAAGCTCATTTCGAGGGTCTTTTTATAGTTTCTTGTATTTTCAAGTCATTTGAGTTTGTTTTTATGAAGTTTTTAACCTTTTGAAGCATTTTTGAGTGTTTTAAACTTATTTCATATGTATTTTCATATTTTCTTGCGTTTTAAATTCATTTGAGTTGTTTTTATGGTGTGTTTTGCATTTTGAAGTGCTTTTTGAGTGTATTAAGCTCATTTCAAGGCTTTTTTCATAGTTGATAGCGTTTTCAAGTTATTCGAGCTTGTCTTATCTTGTTTTTAACACTTTTCATTCATTTTTGTGTGTTTTAAGAGATTTGAGTGGTATTTATGGTATTTTTATCCTTTTGAAGTGTTTTTTAGTGCTTAAATCTCATTTTTAGGGTCTTTTAACAGTTTCTTGTGTTTTCAAGTCATTTGAGTTGTTTTTATTATGTTTTTAACCTTTTGAAGTGGTTTTTGAGTGTTTAAAGCTCATTTCAAGGCTCTTTACACATTTCTAGCATTTTCAAGTTATATGAGGGTGTTTTATGGTGTTTTTTTTTTTTCACTCTTTTCATTCGTTTTTGTGTCTTATGAGGGTATTTGAGATGTATTAATGGTGTTTATACCCTTTTGAAATGTTTTTGAGTGTTTTAAGTTTATTTCAATGGTATTTTCATATTTTCTTGCGTTTTGAAGTCATTTGAGTTGTTTTCATCTTGTGTTTAGCCTTTTGAAGTGCTTTTTGATTGTATAAAGCTTATTTCTAGGCTCTTTTCATGGTTGATAGCATTTTCAGGTTATTTGAGGTTATTTTATGGTGTTTTTAACAATTTTAATTCATTTTTGTGTGTTTTGAAAAGATTTTAGTGGTATTTATGATGTTTTTATCCTTTCGAAGTTTTTTTGAGTGTTTTAAGCTGATTTCAATGGTATTTTCATAGTTTTTATGTTGTTTTTAGCCTTTTGAAGTGTATTTGAGTGTTTAAACTCATTTCAATGGTCTTCTAATAGTTTCTTGCATTTTTAAGTCATTTGAGTTGTTTTTATGGTGTTTTTAGCCTTTTGAAGTGGTTTTAAGTATTTTAAGTTCATTTCAAGGGTTTTTTCATAGTTTCTTGCATTTTAAATCATTGGAGTTATTTTTATGGTGGTTTTTGCCTTTTGAAATGTTTTTGATTGTTTTAAACTCGTTTAAAGGGTCTTGTCATAATTTCCAGCGTTTTTATGTCATTTGAGTTGTTTTTATAGTGTTTTTAGCATTTTCAAATGTTTTTTTAGTGTTTTAAGCACATTTCAAGTATCTTTTTATAGTTTCTTGCGTTGTCAAATATATTTTTAGCATTTTCAAATGTTTTTATTATGTTTTTAGCGTTTTGAAGTGTTTTTGAAGTTTTTAAACTCATTTCAAGTGTGTTTTCATAGTTTCTTCTGTTTTTAAGTCATTTGATGTTGTTTTTATTATGTTTTTAGCGTTTTGAAGTGTTTTTAAGGTTCTTAAGCTCATTTAAAGGGTCTTTTCATAGTTTCATGCATTTTTAAGTCATTTGAGTTGTTTTTATGTTGGTTTTACCTCTTTGAAGTGTTTTTGAGTGTTTTAACCTCATTTCAAGGATATTTTCATAGTTTCTAACGTTTTCAAATCATTTGAGTTGTTTTTATAGTGTTTTCATCCTTATGAAGAATTTTTTTAGTGTTTTAAGCTAATTTCAAAGGTCTTTTCATAGTTTCTTGCTTTTTCAAGTCATTGGATTTTGTTTTATGGTGCTTTTAGACTTTTGAAATGTTTTAAGGTCATTTCAATGTGTTTTTGAATGTTTTCAAGTGATTTGAGTTGTTTTTCTAGTGTTTTTAACCGTTTGAAGTGTTTTTTAGTGTTTTAAGGTCATGTCATGTTTTTTTCCATAGTTTCATGCGTTTTCAATTCATTTGTGGTTTTTTACTGTGTTTTTAGCCTTTTGAAGTGTTTTTGAGTGTTTTAATCTCATTTTAAGGGTTTTTTCATACTTTCTTTCATTTTCAAGTCATTTGAGTTGTTTTGATGGTGGTTTTAGTATTTTCAAGTGCTTTTTAAGTGACACTTTTCATTCATTTTTGTGTGTTTTGTAGAGATTTAGGATCTATTTATGGTGTTTTTAGCCTTTTGAAGTGTTTTTCAATGTTTAAAACTCATTTTAAGGATCTTTTAATTGTTTCTTGCATTTTTAAATATTTTGCAGTAGTATTTATTGTGTTTTAGCCTTTTCAAGTGCTTTTTGACTCTTTAAAGCTCATTACAAAGCTTTTTTCACAGTTTCTAACGTTTTCAAGTTATTTGAAGTTGTTTTATGGTGTTTTTAACACTTTTCTTTCGTTTGGAGTGTTTTGAAGAGATTTGAGTGGTATTTAAGGTGTTTTTGTCCTTTTGAAGTGCTTTTGAGTGTTTTAAACTCATTTTAAGGGTTTTTTCAAAGTTTCTTTCATTTTCAAGTCACTTTGCTGTTTTTATTGTATTTGTTTGCCTTTTGAAGTGCTTTTTGCATGTTTAAAGCTAATTTGAATGCTTTTTCATTGTTTCTAGCGTTTTCAAGTTATGTGAGGGTGTTTTATGTTGTGTTTTACACTTTTAATTTGTTTTTGTGTGTTTTGTAGATATTTGAGATATATCTATGGTGTTTTAGCCATTTTGAAGTCTTTTTGAGTTCTTTAAACTTATTTCTAGGGTCTTTTCATAATTTCTTGTGTTTTCAACTCATTTGAGTTGTTTTTGTTATGTTTTCAAGGCCCTTTTCACCGTTTCTAACGTTTTCAAGTTATATGAGTGTGTTGTGTGGTGTTTGTTTTACACTTTTTATTCATTTTTATGTGTTTTGAAGGGATTTGAGATGTATTTATGATGTTTATAGCTTTTTGAATTGTTTTGAGTGTTTTAAGCTTATTTCAATGGTTTTTTCATAGTTTCTTGCATTTTCAAATTATTTGAGGTTTGTTTTTTTTTTTGTGATTTTAACACTTTTCATTCATTATTTGTGTTTTGAAGAGATCTGAGTGGTATTTATGGTGTTTCTAACCTTTTGAAGTGCTTTTTTAGTGTTCAAAACTCATTTCAAGGCTCTATTCATAGTTTCTCCTATTTTTAACTTTTTTCAGGCTATAAATGGTGTTTTTTTAACACTTTTCATTTGTTTTTGTGTGTTTTGTAGAGATTTGAGATCTATTTATGGTGTTTTTAGCCTTTTGAAGTAGTTTTAAGTATTTTAAGTTTATTTCAAGTGTCTTTTCATAATTTCTTATATTTTTAAGTCATTTGAGTTATTTTTATGGTGGTTTTTTCCTTTTGAAATGTTATTGATTGTTTTAAACTCACTTCAAGGGTCTTGTCTTTTCATAGATTCCAGTGTTTTTAAATCATTTGAGTTGTTTTTATAGTGTTTTTAAGTCATTTGAGTTATTTTTATAGTGTTTTTAGCCTTTTGAAATGTTTTTAGTGTTTTAAGCTCATTTCAAGTATCTTTTTATAGTTTCTAGCATTGTCAATATATTTGAGGTTATTTTATTATGTTTTTAGCGTTTTGAAGTGTTTTTAAAGTTTTTAAACTCATTTCAAGTGTGTTTTCATAGTTTCTTGTGTTTACAAGTCATTGGAGGTTTTTGAATGTTTTAAAATCATTTCAAGGGTCTTTTCATAATTTCTTCTATTTTCAACTCATTTGATGTTGTTTTTATTACGTTTTTAGCCTTTAAAACTGTTTTTGAGGTTCTTAAGCTCATTTAAAGGGTCTTTTCATAATTCCATGCATTTTTAAGTCATTTGAGTTGTTTTTATGCTGGTTTTAGCCCTTTGAAGTGTTTTTGAGTGTTTTAACCTCATTTCAAGGGCCTTTTCATAGTTTCATGCATTTTCAAGTCATTCGAGTTGTTTTTGTGATATTTTTAGCCTTTTGAAGTGTTTTTGAGTGTTTTAAGCATATTTCAAGGGTGTTTTCATAGATTCTAACGTTTTCAAGTCATTTGAGTTGTTTTTATAGTATTTTCATCCTTATGAAGAATTTTTTAGTGTTTTAAGCTAATTTCAAGGGTCTTTTCATATTTTCTTGCGTTTTCAAGTCATTTTCAAGTCATTATAAGACTTTTTTCACATTTATTTGAGGATGTTTTATGATGTTTTAAACACTTTTGTTTCGTTTTGTGAGTTTTGAAGAGATTTGAGTGGTATTCATGGTATTTTTAACCTTTCGAAGTGTTTTTTAGTGTTTTAGGTTGACTTCAAGGATCTTTTCATCGTTTCTTGCATTTTCAAGTGATTTGAGTTGTTTTTATGCTGTTTTTATCCTTTTGAAGTGTTTTTAATGAAATGCATTTTGAGTGTTTAAACCTGATTTCAAAGATCCTTTCATAGTTCCTACTGTTTTCAACTTATTTCAGGTTATTAAATGGTGTTTTTAAAACTTTTCATTCGTTTTTGTGTGTTTTTTAGCGATTTGAGATATATTTTTGGTGTTTTTAGCCTTTTTGATTTGTTTTTGAGTGTTTTAAATTTATTTCAATGGTCTTTTCATAGTTTCTTGCGTTTTCATGCTTTTTTAGTTGTTTTTAGCCTTTTGAAGCGCTTTTTTACTCTTTAAAGCTCACTACAAGGCTCTTTCACAGTTTCTAACGTTTTCAAGTTATTTGAAAATGTTTTATGGTGTTTTAACACTTTTCATTCTTTTTCCCGTGTTTTGAAGAGATTTAAGTGGTTTTTATGATGTTTTTAACCTTTTGAAGTGTTTTTGAGTATTTTAAGCTCATTTCAAGTGTCTTTTCATAATTTTTTGTATTTTCAAGTCATTCAAGTTATTTTTATGGTGTTTTTAGCCTTTTGAAGTGTTTTTGAGTGTTTTAAGCTCATTTCGAGGGTCTTTTCATAGTTTCTTATATTTTCAAGTCATTTGAGTTTGTTTTTATGGAGTTTGTCTTATGGTGTTTTTAACAGTTTTCGTTCGTTTTTGTGTTTTAAGAGATTTCAATGGTATTTATCATATTTTTATACTTTTGAAGTGTTTTTTAGTGCTTAAAGCTCATTTCTGGGGTCTTTTTTTTAATTTCTTGTGTTTCGAAGTCATTTGAGTTGTTTTTATTAAGTTTTCAACCTTTTGAAGTGCTTTTTGAGTGTTTAAATCTCATTTCAAGGCTCTTTTCACGTTTCTAGCCTTTTCAAGTTATATAAAGGTGTTTTATGGTGTTTTTTTTTATAAGACTTTTGATTTGTTTTTGTATGTTATGAAGGTATTTGAGATGTATTTATGGTGTTTGTACCCTTTTGAAGTGTTTTTGAGTGTTGAAAGTTTATTTTAACGGTATTTTCATAGTTTCTTACGTTTTCAAGTCATTTAACTGATTTTTATTATATTTCTAGGCTTTTGAATTGTTTTTTGAGTGTTTAAAGCTAATTTCAAAGCACTTCTTAAAGTTTCTAGCATTTTCAAGTTATTTTTGTGTGTTTTGAAGAGATCAAGTGGTATTTATTCTGATTTTAGTCTTTCGAAGTGTTTTTTAGTGTGTTAAGCTCATTTCAAGGATATTTTCATATTTTCTTGCGTTTTCAAGCCATTTAACTGATTTTTATTACAGTTTTATGCTTTTGAATTGCTTTTTAAGTGTTTAAAGCTCATTTCAATGCACTTCTTAAAGATATAACTAGTATTTATGGTGTTTTTACTCTTTTGAAGTGTTTTATGAGTGTATAAAACTCATTTCTAGCCTCTTTTCATTGTTTCTAGCATTTTGAAAGTATTTGAGGTTGGTTTATAGCGTTTCTAACACTTTTCATTTGTTTTTGTGTGTTTTGAAGAGATTTGAGTGGTATTTATAATGATTTTAGGCTTTTGAAGTGGTTTTGAGTGTTTTAAGCTCATTTGAAGGGTCTTCTCATAGTTTCTTGTGTTTTTAAGTCATCTGAGTTGTTTTTGTTATATTTTTAATGCAATGCATTTTGAGTGTTTTAACCTGATTTCAAAGATCTTTTCATAGTTCCTACTGTTTTCAACTTATTTCAGGTTATTAAATGGTGTTTTTAAAACTTTTCATTCGTTTTTGTGTGTTTTTTAGCGATTTGAGATATATTTTTGGTGTTTTTAGCCTTTTTGATTTGTTTTTGAGTGTTTTAAATTTATTTCAATGGTCTTTTCATAGTTTCTTACGTTTTCATGCTTTTTTAGTTGTTTTTAGCCTTTTGAAGCGCTTTTTTACTCTTTAAAGCTCACTACAAGGCTCTTTCACAGTTTCTAACGTTTTCAAGTTATTTGAAAATGTTTTATGGCGTTTTAACACTTTTCATTCTTTTTTCCGTGTTTTGAAGAGATTTAAGTGGTTTTTATGATGTTTTTAACCTTTTGAAATGTTTTTGAGTATTTTAAGGTCATTTCAAGTGCCTTTTCATAATTCTTTGTATTTTCAAGTCATTCAAGTTATTGTTTTGGTGTTTTTAGCCTTTTGAAGTGTTTTTGAGTGTTTTAAGCTCATTTCGAGGATCTTTTCATAGTTTCTTATATTTTCAAGTCATTTGAGTTTGTTTTTATGGAGTTTGTCTTATGGTGTTTTTTACAGTTTTCGTTCGTTTTTGTGTTTTAAGAGATTTCAGTGGTATTTATCATATTTTTATCCTTTTGAAATGTTTTTTAGTGCTTAAAGCTCATTTCTGGGTTCTTTTCATAATATCTTGTGTTTCGAAGTCATTTGAGTTGTTTTTATTAAATTTTCAACCTTTTGAAGTGCTTTTTGAGTGTTTAAATCTCATTTCAATGCTCTTTTCACGTTTCTAGCGTTTTCAAGTTATATAAGGGTGTTTTACAGTGTTTTTTTTATAAGACTTTTGATTCGTTTTTGTATGTTATGAAGGTATTTGAGATGGATTTATGGTGTTTGTACCCCTTTGAAGCGTTTTTGAGTGTTGAAAGTTTATTTTAACGGTATTTTCATTATTTCTTACGTTTTCAAGTCATTTAATTGATTTTTATTATATTTTTAGGCTTTTGAATTGTTTTTTGAGTGTTTAAAGCTAATTTCAAAGCACTTCTTAAAGTTTCTAGCATTTTCATGTTATTTTTGTGTGTTTTGAAGAGATCAAGTGGTATTTATTCTCATTTTAGTCTTTCGAAGTGTTTTTTAGTGTGTTAAGCTCATTTCAAGCGTATTTTCATATTTTCTTGCGTTTTCAAGACATTTAAGTGATTTTTATTATATTTTTAGGCTTTTGAATTGCTTTTTAAGTGTTTAAAGCTCATTTCAATGCACTTCTTAAAGATATAACTGGTATTTATGGTGTTTTTAGTCTTTTGAAGTGTTTTTGAGTGTGTTAAGCTCATTTTAAGGGTATTTTAATATTTTCTTGTGTTTTCAAGTCATTTGAGTTGTTTTCATGGTGTCTTTAGCCTTTTGAAGTGCTTTTTGATTGTATAAAGGTCATTTCTAGGCTTTTTTCATAGTTGATAGCGTTTCCAAGTTTTTTGAGGTTGTTTTGTGGTGTTTTCAACAATTTTAATTCATTTTTGTGTGTTTTGAAAAGGATTTGAGTCGTAGTTATGGTGTTTTTAGCCTTTTAAAGTCTTTCTGAGCGTTTTAAGCTGATTTCAAGGGTATTTTCATAGTTTCTTCCATTTTCAAGTTATTTGACTTGTTTTTGTGGTGTTTTTAGTCCTTGAAGTACTTTTTGAGTCTATAAAACTCATTTTCAAGCTCTTTTCAAAGTTTCTAGCATTTTGAGTTTATTTGAGGTTTTTTTATGATGTTTTTGACACTTTTCATTCGTTTTTGAGATTTGAATGGTATTTATCACGATTTTAGCCTTTTGAAATGTTTTTTTAGTGTCTTAACCTCATTTGAAGGGTCTTTTCATAGTTTCTTGCGTTTTCAGGTCATTTGAGATGTTTTTAGTATGTTTTTGAGTGTTCAAGGCTCATTTCAAGGCTTTATTCATAGTTTCTACCATTTTTAACTTTTTCAGGTTATAAATTGTTTTTTTTAACATTTGTCATTCGTTTCTGTGTGTTTTGTAGAGATTTGATATCTATTTATGGTGTTTTTATCCTTTTGAAGCGTTTTTCAGTGTTTTAAGTTCATTTCAAGGGTCTTTTCATAGTTTTTCTTGCGTTTTCAAATCTTTTCAGTTGTTTTTATTGTGTTTTAGCTTTTTGAAGTGTTTTTAACTAGGTAAAGCTAATTACAAGGCTGTTTTCATAGTTTCTAACGTTTTCAAGTTATTTGAGGATGTTTTATGGTGTTTTTAACCATTTTCATTCGTTTTTGTGTGCTTTGAAGAGATTTCAGTGGTATATATGGTGTTTTTACCCTTATGAAGTGTTTTTGAGTGTTTTAAGTTGATTTCAAGGATCTTTTCATAGTTTCTTGCATTTTCAAGTGATTTGAGTTGTATTTAAGGTATTTTTCAAGTCATTTGAGCTGTTTTTATGATGTTTTTTTACTTTTGAAGTGCTTTATGAGTGTTTAAAGCTCATTTGAATGATTTTTCACCGTTTATAGCATTTTCAAGTTATATGAGTGTTTTATGCTGTGTTTTACACTTTTCATTTGTTTTTGTGTGTTTTATAGAGATTTGGGATGTTTTATGGTGTTTTTAGTCTTTTAAAATGTTTTTGAATGCTTTAAGATCATTTACAGGGTCTTTTCATGGCATGTGTTTACGCTTCCTATGGAAAGGACCTTCACTGAGCAAAGGAGGAGCAATGATTTCATGGCATGATATTTGCTTTCCATATGAGGAAGGGGGTCTTGGTGTGAAAGACCTTCGATTATGGAATAAAGTTTTGATGTTGAAACATATCTGATACTTTACCACTTAACTTTTTTCTCTTTGGTCTTTATGGAAAAAAGCTAACTTAATCCACAGGGTTAACTTTTGGTCCATGAATGTACCAAAGGCAAGCTCCTGGATATGAAAGAAGATCTTGGAGGTGCGACCCATTATCCAGAAATTTTTAATGTGGAAAGTTGGCGATGGAAATTTTATCGTGGTATGACAAATGGTATGACGTTGGTCCTCTGTATGCTAATCTGACTAATGGGTTGATTTATTCTTCTGGTATATCATGGGAGGCAAAGCTTGAATGTGTTATGCAAGAAGGCATATGACTTATCTTTCAACAACTCAGTTCTTATCTTTAAGGGGTAATACTTCCTAATAGTCATGGGGGTTCGTATGTTTATACATGGACTTTGGAGACCTCAGGGCAGTTTTCTTCATCTAGTGCTTGGGGAGCTCTTAGGAAAAAGAAGCACCGGGTTCAGCACCGGGTTTAATGGTATGATCTGGTATAGGGTAAATGGCATATTCCAAGGCATGCTTTCATATGCTGGCTTACTGTGCATGAGAGGCTATATACACAGGACAGATTATTCCTTATGGGATTCAGGCACCAAAGTAGATGTGTTTTGTAGGACTGTCATGGAGAATCATAACCATTTATTTTTTTTTTAGGTGCCCTTTTCTCAAACCATTTGTACAAAAATGGTCAACAAGAAGTCGTGTGGCTTATCCTGCAGGGTCATGCCAACAAAATTTCACCATGTATGTAAGAAAGCTAGCAGGTCGTGCATTTCATAA
The DNA here is from genome assembly GCA_001925005.1 of Drosera capensis. Classification (NCBI taxonomy): domain Eukaryota; kingdom Viridiplantae; phylum Streptophyta; class Magnoliopsida; order Caryophyllales; family Droseraceae; genus Drosera; species Drosera capensis. Next base: position 69,227 of record LIEC01012154.1, read on the forward strand.
GGTGATTGGAAGAATTTCTTTTTCTGCTATGATTTATACCATAAGGAAGGAGAGGAATGAGATTATATTTAGGGGCGTATTTTCTTCTGTTCATGTATTGATGAAGCATGTGCAGAAAGTAATTCTTGATGAGGCCTGTTTGCTTAGAGGTTTCACTTCTAGACAGAAGGATAGGCTGGTCCAACGAGCATGGAAGGTCCCTGATATTGTTTTCTCAAGCTCAGCTTCCAGAGTTCAAGACGATGCCTTATGAACTTGTTTGTGTCTATTGTAATGTGCTGGAGTTTATAGAAAATGGGCCACTCCCTCTTTTATGTAATATGTTTGATGTGAGTTGTAATGGGGCAGGGTGCCTCTGTTGTACTAGTCTCGTCCCCTAGTATTGTCCTCGCATGTGGTGTATGTTAGTCACTCTGTATGATTGTCGGCATAAAACAAATATAACTTATTCATTTTAGGCAGTTTCTTCTACCGGACTATGTCTATATTTAGATTAATTTAGTGCATACTAACGTGCACAAAATCATCTAAAAAATGCTTGCAAAGTGCTATTCCAAGCATATCTCGGTCAAAAATACACTTACCTGTTTCCAGTTCTAGAGTCTTTTCATAGTTTCTGGTGTTTCAAGTCATTTGAGTTGTTTTTATTATGCTTTTAACCTTTTGAAATGCTTTTTGAGTGTTTAAAGCTCATTTCTAGGACCTTTTCACCATATCTAGAGTTTTAAGGTTATATAAGGGTGTTTTAAGGTATTTTTTACACTTCTTTCATTTGTTTTATATGTTTTGAAGCGATTTGAAATGTATATATGGTGTTTTTAGACTTTTGAAGTGTTTTTGAGTGTTTTAAGCTAATTTCAAGGGTCTTTTCATAGTTTTTTGTATTTTCAAGTCATTTGAGTTGTTTTTGTTGTGTTTTTACGCTTTTGAAGTGTTTTTAATTCTTTTAAGCTCATTTGAAGGGTCTTTTCATAGTTTCTTGCATTTTCAAGTCATTTGAATTGTTTTTATGGTGTTTTTAGTCTTTTGAAGTACTTTTGAGTGTAAACAACTCATTTTCTAGCCTCTTTTATTAGTTTCTAGCATTTTGTACTTATTTGAGGTTGGTTTATGTTGTTTTTAACACTTTTCATTCGTTTTTGTGTGTTTTGAAGAGATTTGAGTGGTATTTATCGTGATTTTAGCCTTCTAAAGTATTTTTTTAGTGTTTTAAGCTCATTTCAAGGCTCTTTACATAGTTTCTTACATTTTCAAGTATTTTCAGTTGTTTTACTGTGTTTTAGCCTTTTAAAGTACTTTTTTACTGTTTAAAGCTCATTACAAGCCTCTTTTCAAAGTTTCTAACGTTTTATGGTGTTTTTAACACTTTCATTCATTTTTGTGTATTTTGAAGAGATTTCAGTGGTAGTTATGGTGTTTTTATCCTTTTGAAGCGTTTTTTAGTGTTTTAAGTTGATTTCAAGGGTATTTTCATAGTTTCTTGCATTTTGAAGTGATTTGAGTTGTTTTTAAGGTGCTTTTAGCGTTTTGAAGTGTTTTTCAGTGTTTTAAACTCATTTCAAGGGTCTTTTCATAGTTTCTTGCATTTTCAAGTCATTTGAGCTATTTTTATGGTTTTTTTTGCCTTTTGAAGTTCTTTTGGAGTGTTTAAAGCTCATTTGAATGATTTTGTTTACCATTTCTAACATTTTCAAGTTATATGAGGGTGTTTTATGTTGTGTTTTACACTTTTTATTCTATTTTCTTTTTTGGTTTTATAGAGATTTGAGATGTTTTATGATGTTTTTAGCCTTTTGAAGGGGTTTTAAGTGCTTTAAACTCATTTCTAGGGTCTTTTCATGGTTTCTTGTCTTTTCAAGTAATTTGAATTGTTTTTATTTTGTTTTTTACCTTTTGAAGTTCTTTTTGATTGTTTAAAGCTCATTTCAAGGCCCTTTTCACCGTTTCTAGCGTTTTCAAGTTATATGAAGGTGTTTTATGGTATTTTTTTTTTATATTTTTTATCATTTGTTTTTATATGTTTTAAAGGGATTTAAGATGTATTTATGGTGTTTATATCCTTTTGAAGTGTTTTTGAGTGTTTTAGGCTTAATTCAAGGATATTTTCATAGTTTCTTGCATTTTCAAGTCTTTTGATTTGTTTTATGATGTTTTTAGCCTTTTGAAGATCTTTTGAGCGTATAAAGTACATTTCTTGGCTCTTTTCATAGTTGATAGCGTTTCCAAGTTATTTGAGGTTATTTTATGGTGTTTTTAACAATTTTCATTCATTTTTATGTGTTTTTAAAAGATTTGGGTGGTATTTTGTGGTGTTTTTAGACTTTTGAAGTGTTTTTGAGTGTTTTAAGCTTATTTCAAGGGTCTTTTCATAGTTTCTTGTATTTTCAAGTCATTTGAGTTGCTTTTGTTATGTTTTTACCATTTTGAAGTGTTTTTTGATTCTTTTAAGCTCATTTTAAGGGCATTTTCATAGTTTCTTGCTTTTTCAAGTCATTTCAATTGTTTTTATGGTGTTTTTTAGTCTTTTGAAGTGCTTTTTTTAGTGTATAAAACTCATTGCTAGGCTCTTTTCATAGTTTCTAGCGTTTTGAAGTTATTTGAGGTTGGTTTTATGGTGTTTTGTGTGTTTTGAAAAGAATTGAGTGGTATTTATCGTGATTTTATCCTTTTTAAGTGTTTATCTACTATTTTAAGCACATTTGAAGGGTCTTTCCATAGTTTCTTCCGTTTTCAAGTCATTTCAATTATTTTTAGTGTGTTTTTAGCCTTTTGAAGTTCTTTTTGAGTGTTTAAAGCTAATTTCAAGGCTCTCTTCATAGTTTCTGCGGTTTGCAACTTATTTCATGTTATTAAACAGTTTTTTTTAACACTTTTCATTCATTTTTGTGTGTTTTGTAGAGATTTAAGATGTATTTATGGTGTTTTTAGCCTTTTGAACTATTTTTGAGTGTTTTAAGCTAATTTCAAGGGTCTTTCATAGTGTCTTGCGTTTTTAAGTCTTTTTAGTTGTTTTTTATTGTGTTTTTAGCCTTTTGAAGCACTTTTTTACTGTTTAAAGCTCACTATAAGGGGTTTTCACACTTTCTAATGTTTTCAAGTTATTTGAGGATGTTTTATGGTGTTTTTAACACTTTCATTTATTTTTGTGTATTTTGAAGAGATTTTGGTGGTTTTATGGTGTTTTTAGCCTTTTGAAATATTTTTGAGTATTTTAAGCTCATTTCAAGGGTCTTTTCATAGGCTCTTGTGTTTTCAAGTCATTTGAGTTGTTTTTTATGGTGTTTCTAACCTTTTGAAGTGTTTTTTTTAGTGTTTTAAACTTTTTTCAAGGCTCTTTTCATGTTTCTTTCATTTGCAAGTATATGACGATGTTTTATGGTTTTTTTATATTTTTCATTCCTTTTTGTATGTTTTGAAGGTATTTGAGATGTATTTATGGTGTTTACAGCCTTTTGAAGTGTTTTTTTTTTTTAGTGTTTTAAGCTTATTTCAATATTCTTTTCATAGTTTCTTATGTTTTCAAGTCATTTGACTTATTATTATTACATTTTTAGGCTTTTGAAGCGTTGTTTGAGTGTTTAAAGCTCATTTCAAGGCACTTCTCAAAGTTTCTAGCATTTTCAAGTTATTTGAGGTTTGTTTTATGATGATTTTAACACTTATAATTCATTTTTTATGTGTTTTGAAAAGATCTGAGTGGTATTTATGGTGTTTTTAGCCTTTTGAAGTATTTTTGAGTATGTTCACCTCATTTGAAGGGTATTTTTCATATTTCCTTGTGTTTTCAAGTCATTTGAGTTGTTTTTATGATGTGTTTAGCCTTTTGAAGTGTTTTTTGATTGTATAAAGCTCTTTTCATAGTCGATAGCGTTTCCATGTTATTTGAGGTTATTTTATGATGTTTTTAACAATTTTAATTCATTTTTGTGTGTTTTGAAAATATTTGAGTGGTATTTATGGTGTTTTGAGCCTTTTGAAGTGTTTTTGAGTGTTTTAAGCTGATTTCAAAGGTCTTTTCATTGTTTCTTATGTTTTCAAGTCATTTGAGATGTTTTTATTGTGTTTTTATCCTTTTAAAATGTGTTTTGAGTGTTTAAATCTTATTTAAAGGCTCTTTTTATAGTTTTTAATATTTTCATGTTATCTGAGGTTGTGTTATGGTGTTTTTTAGCACTTTTCATTTGTTTTTGTTATTTTGAAGAGATTTGAGTGGTATTTATGATATTTTTAGCCTTTTGAAGTGTTTTAAGCATATTTCTGACTATCTCTAGTGGAGATGGCTGTTGATGTACAGAAGGTTCCATTTGGGCCATTGTTCTTGTAGTAGAGAATGGCTTTTCATGGATTGGTGTTAATTGGACTTCTATATGGGCTTGCCTTAGTCTTATAGCTACAGTTTGGGGTGTTATTTAAATGTCAGATGTATCACTATAGAGTAGGCCTTGAGGAAATCCTACTGATGATGGATATGCCTTAGTCTTCACCATTCCAAATGAAGAGGGAGTGAAAACTCCAGGTTTAGTGGGGATACATCTTGGTCTTGCATGTTTTCCTGTCAAAGGGAGTGTCACTCATCAAATATTTGTTGATTTCCTCAAGAGTGAAGGTGCTTTCTGCTATAGTCTGCTCCTCTCTTAGTAATGAAGTTGTTTCCAGTTATTCATCCTCCATGATAATCCCTTTCTCTGCCTATGTAGGAGTGAGATCAAGTGTTATAACTTCAGTGAACTTCGCATGTTGAGTGATCTGCTCATAGTCTATAGTAGTTTCTTCTTTGGTAGCCTCTATTATATCCTTGATTGGCGATCCTTCTATTGTCTTTTGCCTTTTCTATTGGAGGTTCCTCTACTTCTGTTTCTTTTTGCTTTCCTAATTCTGATGCTGTAGATTTTTCTAGTTGAAGCTCGGCTTCACGTGACTCTGTTATAGGCTCTTCTATAGTAGATGATTCTATTGTTGACATATCCTTTATCCCTTCTTTAGCAATCTCATCAATGATGTCATCATTATCATGGTCTTCTCGTTGTGGGAATTCATCACCACCATCATCATCATCTCTTGATGATGGTGCTCTGTCAACTATTGGTCTTGATAGTTAATCAAAGATTTCCATACTGGTAGCCCGAACATGTTTGTCGATAAGCCTTCTCAACTCTATCTTTACTTTTGAAGTGTGCAAAAACTCAAAATGTTGTAGTTATACCTGTTTATGCTTTCTTGTTTTGAGGGTTGAGTCTTTGATCTCTACAGCCCCACTGAATAAAATGTATGGTTCAACGGGCCTCTTTTTCTTATTGGCTTCCATTCTTTGAATTTGAACCAGCTGATTAATTTTTGCTTCTATCATGCCATCAATTATGCTTATTTCTGTTCTTGAGCTGTCTACATTTACTTGTACCTTGTTGTTGATCTAGAGGGAATGAGCTTTGGTCTTGTAACCTTGGACTTCTTTTTTCTTGGAAGTTTGTGCTCCTTGATAAACTATTTAATCAGTGTTTCCTTTTGGGGCTTATCAAGCATTTCCTCAGTCATAGTTCTATGTTGCAAAACCTTTTCTTGAATGGTTTGGACAGTCTGCAGTGCTTTTATGATCTTTTTCTTTTTTGAAGATTGTGGTTATGGTTGTTATGGCCCATGCTTCTGATGAAGTTGAGGGCTGGTCAGCTTCAACCATAGCCAACTCATTCCTTCCGTAGGAGCAAGAATGATTGTTGTTATGAATGTCTCTATTGTAGTAGTTCTTATTGTTAGTTACGCTACAGTAGATATACTCAATGAGTTTGGCTTCAATGGCCTTAATTTCCTTTCTTGTACAGCCTTGTGCACCTAGCTCTTGTTTGAGCCGTGCTTATAGTCCTTCCCTGACTTCCTGATAGCTATTCTGAGCTTCCAGAATGAGTTTTTCATTAGCACCAGCTTTCAGATACTTCAAAGCTATGTTTATGTCATAGAGTGATGTAATTTCCACCTCCTTTGGTGGTAAGGTCTTTGAGGATGATGCCTCAATTAGTGCTACAATTATTATTTCTTGAGAACTAGTCTTAGTCTGCTCTTTTGTTGGTACATACTATGCTTTTGACTCTTTTTCTGTACACTGTGTAACAGGGAGCTCATATATTGTTTTCTCCTCTGAGGTCTGTAGAACAAGTTTTCACCTGAAGACTTTGGCATGTTTTGGCCTGGTTTTCGATGCCTTTCTTATCATCTTCCCTTCAGCCTTTTCAGGCTCCCTCTTGGTAGGCTGGTCTGTTGCCTTTGTTGCCATCTACACTGCTGTAGATTTCTTTGAGAAGCCTATTGGCTGCTTTCTAATCTGTTTAACGTCAATTTTCATGGCCACTACCCATGACCTTTCTCCTTTATTAGAGAGTTTGAGTTTCTCCTTGAGAATGACATTGATGACTCTACCAAATAAAAGCTGTTTGGCCTCTATTGTTTTGGCTAGTTGATACCTTAGCAATTTGGCCCAATTGAGTTTGTGCTTGGTTAGTATAGCATGCATAATTCCTTTGAGAACTCTCTTGACATGACCACTTTCATCACCACGTCTGTAAGCAGTTTGTGTTCCTCTGATAGATAATTTATCATGGTTCGTATCCCTTTCTTCTATCTTTCTTCATTGAGCATTACACGCCTTCCATCAATCACCAGAGAGGGTGGGATGTCTTTGGGTCCTTCATTTAAAACCTAAAGAGCTGCTCAAAATATTTTGGAGTGATGCATAACTTCATTTTCTTGGTGGATGTGTATGTGATGTCTTGAAGGTCCTCAGTAACTTTGGACTTCTCAATGAAGTCAACTACTTCGTCTTCATATATCCATCTTCATATCACAAAAGTACTTCAGACCTATGTCTTGAATCAGTATGGATATCTCTTTTACTTCATATGATTCGTTCTTCAAAGTCTCAAAATCAAGAACCACTCCGATCTGCAACTCAACCTTTCTTGTTGGGTTCATTGCTCTTCAGATTTATCACTCTTAAGAGGAGTGTTAAATTGGATATATGCCATTTATAGTGAAATTGAAAGCTTTTTCACGTTCATGAAAATAAACTATCGGAGTTCGAAAACTAAGAGTAAAATGCGAGAGAGAGAATTAGAGTGTTTAGAATGAGAGAGTAAAACTATTTTTGATTGAAATATTTTTCATATTTATACTGTTTGAAAAAGTTACCGTTGTCATTTAATAACTAGCCGCTGCTCAGATTCAATCATAAATTTTGACCGTTGTGGAATTTTAGACAATCAATTTCAAATCTCTATTTCTTTTCAAAAAATAGAAATACAATAGGGTATTTTAATGTTGGCCTGTATTCCACATGTGCTATAGAGGAGTAAAAAAATTTGGTCAATTTATAGCTTTAAATCAATCATACCCAATTCATCTCGGAATTGAATAAATTTGCTCTCATCAAGAGACTTTATAAAAATGTTTACAATTGTTTTTTTATTGGAATATATTCCAATTTGATGTGACCTTTTTGGAAATGATCTCTGATAAAAATTGGATTTTCTTAAATTGCCATTGCAAACATGTTGTCACAAAATATTGGAGTTTTAGCAATCATTATATCGTAGTATGTAAGTTATGAACTTATCCATAATACTTGTATAGGACATCTTATTGCAGCTATGTATTCTGCTTCTACTATAGAGGTTGACACTATGATCTACTTCTTATTGAACCATGAAACTAGTTTTGTACCAAGAAATTGACATAAATTACTTGTTCTTTTTCTATCAACTCTATAACCTACGAAGTTTGCATCTGAATATCCAATTAGTATGGAATCTGATTCTCTAGGATATCATACACCCAAATTTGGAGTTTCTTTGAGATATGTAAGGATTCTTTTTTTTTTTTTTTTTTTTTTTTGCAATGTAATGGGATTCTTTGGAATCTGATCGATACCTTGAATATACGTAGACTGAGTATTGGATATCTGGTCTATTTGTAGTAAGGTATAAGAGTAAGTCTATTATTCCTATATATGTTATTTGTCTTATTTCTTTTCCACTTTCATCCTTATCAATTTTTATGGTTACACTCATGGGGAATTTCATATGGCTTGTATTTTCTAATCCATATTTCTTGACTGTCTCTTCAGGTAGCTGGCTTGATTTAAAAATATCCCACTTTCTAACTGTTGTACCTGAAGTCATAGAAAATATTTCACATATCGAGACAGTATAGGAAGGAGATTCACTGCAGCGGCTGCCTTAGCTACGGAGGAAAGGCAATTGCTTTGTGGTAATGGCTGGTAAAAATCAAGATCATTTCTTTAGGTTGTTTACACTGAACCCTTTTATTTTTAGTATAGCTAAATATAATATGATCAACATAAGTTTACACTAGGAGAATATGTTCCTTATGCTTTTTAAGGAATAGGGTGATATCTATTTTTTTTCTCTGAAAATTATGCTCACATAAAAAGTTGAGAGAGTTTCATACCATGCCCTTGGAGCTTGTTTTAAACCATATAATGCCTTATGTAATTTGTAGGCATGATGTGGCTGTTCAAAGTCTTCAAAAGCAGGAGGTTGTTCAACATATACCTCTTCTTGTAGCTTTCCACTGAGGAAGGTATTTTTTACATCCATTTGATAAACCTTGAATCCTTGGCATGCAGCATAGACAAGGAACATTCTTATTTCTTCTAGTCTTGCAACAGGGCCAAAGGTTTCATCAAAATCGATTCCTTCTTCCTGTGAGTAACCTTTTCCCACTAGCGTGATCTTTTTCTCTTGATTGTTTCATTTTTTATTCATTTTTTTTGAACACCCATTTACAGCCAACAACTAGATAATTCTTAGGTTCGGGATTCAGGGTTCAGGATAGAATAAGGACGAGATTCTTCTCCAATCTGAGTCTTGACACTAGATATCATACTTCATTTCTTTGAAAGTCATTTAATTCTTATTGCATGGCATCAATATAGTTTAAATTACTTAGAGATATATTTATTATCTTTGGATCCATTTCTTATATAAAGCATGCAGATAGGAATTCTCTCGTTGTTGCTTTTATAGTCCGCATAGGTGCATCCTTATCTCCAATGATGTCATCCTGTGTATGTGTCTTGATCCATCTCTTTTTGTCTTGATCAATGGTTGTGTTTTCCAATTGTTATTGTATTATGGGCTACTCTGACTCTGCTGCATTATTGTTCTCTTCAGTGTGTACAGGTTGCTCATCTTTTTCTATAGATTCAGAGCTGTTGTCTATGTCCTATTCATCATCTATGCATGCACATTCCTCATCAAAAATATTAGCATCACACATGGATATTTCAGATTCATCAAAGGACACATGAACTCACTCCTCAACTGTCTGTTTTTTTGATGTTATATATTCTAAAGGCTTTACGAGATGTTGAGTATCCTTAAAAGGTTTCCTCATCTATCTTAGGATCAAATGTTTCTAGATGATATTTATCATCATTATGTATATAGCATTTACATCCAAAGATATGAAAGTATTTGACACTTAGTGTCTTTCCTTTTCATAATTTATAGGAGTTTTCTTGTGTAGTTTATGTATGAGATAACTATTTTGGATATAGAATGCGTTGTTTACTGCTTCTGCCCAGAACCTTTTTCGTAAATCTATATCAACAAGTATTGTTCTAGTAGCTTATACAATTGTCCTATTTTTCTCTCTCTTCTACATCATTTTTTTGAGGTGTTCTAGATGTTGAAAAGCTATATTTGATATGCCATGATCATAGCAATAAACATTTACTTCTGTTTGATCAAATTCAGTACCATGATCACTCCTAATTATGATTATTTTAGTGTCCTTCTCATTTTGAACATGCCTTAGGAATCTAGGTAAAAGACTGCAGGTTTTAATCTTTTTGTGCAATAACATTACCCATGTATATCTTGAACAATCATCTACTATAACTAGGATATACTTCTTTCTATTCAAACTATCTACTTGTCCTAGACCAAAAAGATCCATGTGCAATAGTTCTAGTGTTCTACCTGATTCTGATGAGTTTAGGGGTTTGAAGATTGCTCTAATCTTCTTTTCTTCTTGGCGTGGTCAGCACAACTTATCCTTTTTTAACTTGATTTGAGGAAGTCCTCATCAGGTTTTCTCAAGATAATTTAGTTATAGTTTGAAATTCAAGTGTGCTAATCTCTTATGCCATAACAAGTTTATATCTTTAGCACTTTTTGTATAAAAGCATGTAATTTGTGTTGATTGAGATGAGCTAAAGTCTATTGCATAAATATTTTTTTTTCGAGTTCCTACCAACTTGAATTTTTTGGTGACTTTATCTTTTACGTGACACGAATCATGAGTAAAAGAGACATCATAATTTTTATCACATATTTGGATAATGGAAAGCAGGTTATGTTCATGTTCTAAACTTTTAACATAAACTGCATCTCTAAAGATTAAAGAACCTGTACCAAGGGTTACATAACCTTTAGTTTTATTTATCTTGCCTCCTCCAAAGATGATTAGGGGTCTTTTTTCTTTTCTATAATCTTTCAGAATGCTTTCTTTCCTAATCATATGTCCAGAGCATACGCTCTCCAAGTACCATGTTCCATCATGTTGTTTCTGTAGTAAAGGATTGAAAGATATGGGTCCATACTTGTTAGTTTTGGGCACCTATACTTGAATAATTTTCTCATGTGGAGTCCAATATTCGAATGATTTATTGTCGGGTTTGCCATAAGTATAGCCGAAGACCCTTGGTCTTATTACTCTAGGTGGTTTGCTAGTGTCTCTCCATCCCTTCTACTATATTCTACATGTGCAGAAGGGCTTCAGATGTGGTTTTCTCCATGTAATATTGGAAGTGTTATTTCATACTGAGTAATTTGATGCATACTGGGTTTTGTATAATATCTTGTTGGACTCAATCTTATGATCCCAGGCCATGTGCACATTGTGGTGTTTTCCACCAATTCGTGCTGGTGTTTTACTTAAGGATTTAAACCCTTGGGTTTGAGTAATAGAGACCTTACTCTTCTACTTCTTTTGTTTAGGAAAGACTTTTCTTTTCTATAAGACTTTTGTAGCGGTCTGCTTTAACCAAAAAGAAAAAGAAGGCTATGATTTAACTCAATACTGCTCAAGTACCCATCCGACGACAAATCACAAAAAGAAAAAAGAGGAGAAAAAGAAGAAAGCAATGGTGTGTCAGACTGCTTGTCTTCTTGTAGTTGGGTCCCCCTCTTTCTGACTGGTTTTAGACATTATCAACCTCGTTTGAGTGTGAAAGATCATTCAACCACTCCTTGTAACCTAATTCTGACTTGCCATGTGATGATTGATCAATGTTTAGCATTTTTTTTTTTTTTTGCAAGTTTAAGGTCTTTCCATTCCATGCATCTACTTAAGCTTATAACTCAACATTTCTCTTTGTGAGTGTTTTCACTACTGTATTGAGAAGCTTTATGTTCTCGTCTGATTTTTTTCATCTCATTTTGAGTCACTTTTAGGTCATTTGTTATACAATCAATCTCTTCATATGCTAGATTGTAATTCTCTATGAGATTTGTCATCAACAAGAGATTCTCTTTATGTTTTCTAGAGAGAAATAAAGTTTTCGGAGGTTTTTTAAAGTAACTCCTTCAATTTCTTTAAAGTAGCATCTGAGTTAGAGAGATAAAATACTTGTTATTTTTTTATTCCTTGCCATGAGACATAATTGAGTATTAAAGATTGTCTCTTCATCATCTGAGTCTATTTCACTCCAGGTTTTAGCAGCATAGGCCTTGTCTTTTTCTTTCCTACTAGAGTTTCCTTTGTCATATTCTTTTTTGTTCCTCTGTATAGACGATTCCTATATAGGTCATCTGCATTGTGCAGTGAAGTTCCTTGGTTTTTCATAATTGTAGCAGACCTCCTTTTCTGGTTCTTTGACCTTATTAGAGATGTTCTTGAGATTTTTCTTCGAGAACAAATTTTTGAACTTCTTGCCCATCATTCCATCATTCTTGTGACCGTTTTCTCTTTAACATCTGACCTAAACTGTAGATTCCTAACTAATTTGCATATCACATTAACAATATCATGACTAATACTTTTAAGCTTTGTTCGTCAATTTTTATACAACTGGAGGATTGCAAATTCATATCAAAAAGATAAAAACACAATACAACAATCTTAAATAACTTGAGAACCTTAAAAATTATGAAAAGATTCTTGAAATAACCTTGGTTAACGACCTACTCGTCCAGTCTTGAGTCTAGTTCTTTAGGCCATGGCAGAAGGATTCAATGAGAACACCAAATGATATGCTCTTCTTCGAATGAGAGCAAACTCCATAAGAAACATGATGTTCGGATATATGAAAGCACTCATTGTCAAAAAAAATCTTCCATATCTGCGATTTTTTTTTTTTCCTTTTGAACATATATGAATTTTTTTTATGATGTTTTTTTAATGATAATAGGATCTACACAAATATACTGTAACACTATAATGATTGGCATTCTTTATGTTTAAAGTATTAAAAATAAAAGCATCAACATTTTGTTGGTTGACATGCCTCAAATAAAAAAATAGAATAAGAAAATAAACTAATATACCACGGGCCATTTCATCTTCTGCTTCGAAACACATTGAATAGCTAGCCATTCTACAGGAATTCCCTCGAGGAGGTAAAGATACATGACGCACGGTTAACAAGATGCACGAAGCGACAGTTTGTAACATTAATTCGACTCCAAATCATTTGACTGATTCAGTAGTGTATACAAGAGTACATTTGAATTGCAGTTGGACACAGGATCAAAATGAAAAGAAGCCATACAATGAGCAACATTTCTGTATAACCATAAAGATTAGAGTCCGACCTACACGAAACTCACAATGTTTCCAGGTTGTAAATACAACGATCTTTCGTCACCATAATCACCATCTTCAACATCATCTTGTGGAGATCACGGATCATCTTCTCTAGAGAATTAATGATGTCGACAAGTTACAAATGCAATCACATTTGCCAGACCGAGAATGTAGGAACGGATGAGAGAACGGGCTATGATCATCATCTAAAGAGTACTGTGTCTTTGAGCGTTTGGATTGAAAAAATCAAAAAGAAATCGGTGAACCATCTCAAAGCTGGTGAATGTGATAACAGCAGCTGGTGTAGTCCTGAACAAGTTAGTTGCGCACCCTCGGTAAAAACCAGGGATACCCTCTTGCTTATAAATTTTAGTGATGCAATCTATGACACCCGAATACTTCTTTTCAGAATGGTGCCCTTGTTCTTGCAGCCTCGAACGTACCACCTGAAAAAATGAACAGCAATGTGGCTTTATATTTTTGGCATAATGTTTGAAAGCAAAGAAAGGAACAATGAAAAAGGAATCATCTAGGTAATGGTAGCTCAGTAACATTAACAAAATTTAATAAGGCAAAATAATGATTGGCATCAAGAAACTTGCTTCAAGATACCTGTTCTGTTTTTTACAATCTACAAGACGGAATTTGGACAAGAAGGCCAAAGCACATTCTACGATACAAATATATCTTAACGTCAACCCTAAATTCCAACTACAATAACAGTAACAGCACAACGGATTTTGACTAATATCCAGTATGTTTAATACAAATAACAGTGTCGCCCTAGTGGTTAGTCCATTGACAGCCATGTCCAAGAGTTACATACATAATATGAAGAAAAGATAAATGAGTTGCAGCTAGGATCTTTCAATTGTCACTGGTTGATTTTATACAACAAATTTGATATAACAATTAATAAGTTGCATGAAAATAAATTGAGTAACTATATGATCTTTCGAGAAGATTGGAATAACTCACCCTCCATTTCATATTGATTTCCAACTATTTATATGCAAGCATGTAAATACAGAAATATAGCAACTAATGATAGTTATCCATGCACTCCACTACTCATGATTATCCTTTAGTTGGTTTCCACCCACATGTAGTTAGTGGCTTAGGCCAACCAGATAATCCACATGTGCCAACATGGCAACATCCCAGTATGGATTACACTAGAGGAAACTTGGACCATATAACATGAAACCATGTAGATCAGTTGATAACGACTGGGAGCAGCCGAAGACGCCAGGAAAGACAGCATTGACATTGAGATAGCAGCTGGTTGACCATCTTTGTTAAAGTTGATAGTAAAGTAACAGTTGAAGAAGTAATATAGTAGTAAGACATACGAATATAGGATGCTGCATTTTAGGGTAAAAATAAGAAGATGATAACTGAATAAAATGAATCATGAGGCCAATATCATTGAACCAAGAGAGTGTATGATTATTTATGTATCCTACCACTTTGTACATAACAAGAAATAGATGAGGCTCAAAACCATAGACATGACTCATGCAAAATAACAGAAACAATTTATGAGATGGAGTGCACAAAAAAAAGCAAGATAATATTTATGGTGACTGTGGTATGCATTATTCTTAGAATCCACCACAAGATGCCTATTCAACAATCATATGATTATTTACAATTTTCAGACAATTCTCTTCATCATAATCCCAGGATGTTTTAATTCAAGTCACATGATTTAAATAAAAAGATGCATGTAGTAAGAAGCATATTACTCACATGACCAGAAGAACAAGTTCATCATTCTGGCATAAACCAGAAAGCATACGCCTTCCAGCTAAGAGACCCTGGTCTTATTGCACATATGTGTTACATTTCAGGGCCACAATTAATAGAGACATCAGTTACGATGTGGAATTTACCTCCATCGACTACATGGGAAACCATTAAATGTTAAGTTATAGAAATTCTTCCTCCTATTGGGCTTAGTTGGGCTCTCCTCTTGGGCTTTGACCCTAACATTTGGTGCTCTTGTTGAGAGACCAGATGATGCAAAAGGGACGATCATGGAAAGGGATTCTAGGTGCTTGATAAGGTTTGAGAGGGAAAAGCTCTACTTGATACCGTGAAGAGTCCAGAGTGTAAGTCGTCCAAAGTAAGCTGTCGCAAACATATGAGGATTAAAACGATTGTCTGGTGCTTGATAAGACCTAGAAGGAAAAGATCATGTTTGGTTCATGAAGAGTCCGAAATGGAGCCGTTCGTGGACATCCGGTTCTCATGGAGTGACGAATGTTACGATGTGGGATAAATCCATACAACGACGTGAACCGCCATCTAGTGATTTATTAACTATATAGGTTCTCCCTCCAATTTGACTTGGTCTTTTGGGATTGAACTCTCTGCTTTGGGCTTTGGACCTAATGACATCCATCACTGTTCGAAGGAAAATGCTAAAACATATGATACATGCATCCCAATTCAAAAGAAATTCTCTATGCCAAACATTTGTCATTTGTGTACTACTCCCTCCGTCCCATAATATAAACAATATTTTCCTACTCTAGTCATCCCATGATATAAAAAAACATAATTGTTTTTACAAACTTTTCACCTAAAAAATACCATAAGAATCATATGTTGCAATACACACCACAACCTCCTCTCATAATTGCTTTATCACTAAAAAAATATTCTTTATTCGTCAAATTTCACAAAACAATTCAACAAACAAAAATCAACATGATATGTCAAACTATTTCTTATATTATGGGACGAAAGGAGGACAACTTAATGGTCCATAAGACATCAAGAGGACAAAATGTCATATAAAATCATTCTTAAAAAACCTGACCAAGAATAATCCTACAAAAGAACTGTTCAGTCATATCTTTACTACAACTTAGGAGCGGAGCGCTCTCCTGTCGCCGACGAACATTGATGACACTAAATCTACATGGAGAAGGGTTGTTTGAAGGAGGAGGAGGATGCGATGTTCCTTGTTGAGTTCATAGTGGAGGAAAAATCGAAGGAGCCGAAGGAAAAGGCGAAGGGACAAAAGGAGGTTGTTGCGAAATTGAAGGAGTTTCCGGAGGAGGATTCGATTAGCAAGGAGGCTGGAGTGAAATCGAAGACAGATCTGGAGATAGAACCGAAGAAGAAAACTAAGATGGGAGAGAAGTTAAAGGAGCCTGAGGTTAAGTAATGACGGACCATCATCCTTCTTCATGCGTGTGTAAAGGCAAAGAAAGTCTAAGCATACCTAGATCCGGATTGACACATTTGAATATGTAAGCGTGAAGTTAAAGATAAACACGTGCTATATTCATGCTTGATATCTTGTTGTTTTCTTATTTTGTTTTCATCTTGGTTTCCTTGCTTCAATCCCTATAAATATCGTGCTTTTGTATTGTATCAAACATTAAGCTTCAATCTCTTTCATCCTTTCACATCAAAACCACCACCAACATCACAAACCACAATATACTAATCAAAATATTCCAAATTCAATACACACAAAAAAACCAAAATATATCAAACCGTTGTAAGATATATGTGACGGAGGAAGTAACATATAGTAACTTCATATTGTGGAAAGGAAAAAACAGACCTTCCAGTCGAGTAATTACCTCATGAGGATAAGTCAATGTTGACGCAAATATCTTTGAGATTGACGAAGCAACAGCTACATCACGTGCACTGAGTTTGTCAGTGGCAACAATATGATCTAGAAAAATAGTGACACAAGAGGTCATGTATTACTTTTCCAAGCCATAATTGTCACTTCTGATCAAATGATTGAAGAATGAGTATGCTAGTTACCTCGGTTGGCCAGATAGAATTTGATCTTTTCATAAGTAGGGAACTGAATGGCAACATGGCTGATGCCTGCCAAAGCAGGGACAAGGCCACTGTTTTCCACATAGAGACTCATGAATAAAAATTAAAATAGGAACATAGAGATTCTTAAATCATTAGCAGAAGTGTCACAAACCTGTATAAGCCACGGATACCCTCTTCCCGAGCAATTCTTCTAAGAGCAGAAAGAGTGCCTTTATATGGTATAACACCTTTTCGCGATCCTTGAGTCTGCAATACGAAAAGCTAAAAATGAATAGAAAGTCTCCAACACTGACTGATGCATGAATATTCAATCCGATATTGCTTCCATAACATCCCCACTCCACATCAAACCCAAAAGAGGAAGAAGTAAAGAAAATCAAGGGCAAAAGCCACCAAGAAACTTTTATAAGATCAAAGTTAATTATGTGGCACCAGTACAGGTTCTTCTGACATAAATAAGACGATATACGACTGACAGCTACTAATCACAACACATGTAAAGTACTGTACTTAATCATGTCCAGTTTGTAATTAACCCGATTGCTGGACTATAAAGGAAACTTTATGCAATTGTAATTGTGGCCGGGCGAATGGGCATTGTCACTAAACATCAAATTGGATAACTTATCTAGGTGTATCAACCATTGATAACTTATCTAGTTGTATATGAGGGGCATATCACAGAACCATTTCTTCTATTAGCATGAAGTAAATTAACAAATATTGCTTACGGCAATCATAGTTAAAATGGCCAACTTAGAATACCAAAATTGACTCAGTGGAGATAACCAGTATAAAGCACATAATCAGAATAAATTACCAAACCATTACAATAGTCCTCAAATTTTCATGGACATGTTGTCAAAGATGTAAAGCGTCTTGAATCACGACAGTATATTAAAGCCAGATTTAAGCAAAACGTTTTTCTACAAATGTAGACAATTTGATGGAATTTAACTTAATAAAAAAGTCTTAATGGAACATCCACATTTCTTACCAGTATGCATCAGTTACCGCTAGGACTACTGGGGTATCTAATCCCATTTGATCCTCTAGCTTCCATTAGAATAGGGTAAGATTTGTTTCTGTGAGGGGCAAAATTTCAGGACAAAAACCTGATTGATTAACCTTTACCCTTAAAATGGCATATACTCCAATAAGAACATTAAAAAAATATGAAGGAATTAGGATGAAGACTCCATTAGTGGGTATTGTTCAACAAAACCCCAATTGCATGCGTTGCGCGGGAATGTCATAAATTATAGTACGAAGAAGTAAAATTTAGCACACCCACTTGGAATCTAGTCTTTACAACCCAAAGAGGATTTGTAGCAATAGTAGTCGCAGCTCCAGCCCCAGAAGCAGCCATCATGTTCGCAACTACTGGAAGTTGATGAGTCCCATCTACACAATGCACCACAACCTGTAAATTTGTCACAAACTTGAAAAGAACCTCGTATCCCAGTAGATTATCAGAGAAATCTTTGGAGGAATAAAAAAAAGAAACAACAGAATCCTAAAATGTAATTCCCAAGTATACTGAATTCTACAAAGTTCCCAACATGCCATCATCACATAGACGACTCTTAAGCTGCTCGTACATAGTGAAGTACACCTGCAGGAAGTACAAATCAGGTAAATAACTCAATGGGGCACAGAAATCCCTATAAATTTAGGAGAAAAACCAGAGTTTTTGCAGAAACTTTCTTAAATGAAGAAACAAAATATACACATGACACTTGATGAAACAACTCTGTCAAAGGAGATACATGAATATAGTATCCAGCCAATAAGTTTATCAGGGAGAGACAAAAAGGGATATTCACTTCAGAACTATTTCTCAAGCTATGAAGTACAGAGCAATCTTTACTAAATTGTTTCGATTTCCTTTTTAATGTTGGTCACTGATTTCATGATACATTCTCTAGAGGAACCTGTTTCTTTAGATTTTAACTTTTTTTCATGCCTTAGTCATGCAACTAAAGCATAATTTAATAAAAGAAATCATAAATGGTGGTAGACTGGTCATAAGCAACG
Source organism: Drosera capensis (assembly GCA_001925005.1). Classification (NCBI taxonomy): domain Eukaryota; kingdom Viridiplantae; phylum Streptophyta; class Magnoliopsida; order Caryophyllales; family Droseraceae; genus Drosera; species Drosera capensis. Next base: position 87,896 of record LIEC01012154.1, read on the forward strand.
AACATAGATAAAATGAGCCATGAAATACTTGCAATAATTTGAAACTTTTGTTAAGAACAATATATTAATTGGATCAAGACTAAGATAATTGAACAAGAATACCTTTTGAATAAGTCAAATCTTGTTTTGAATTTTTTGTACAAAACAAAGTAGAGTTTTGAAAATAAAATCTAATATTTACATCCCAAAATAAGCGAAACACTTCTCAAACGAAGATATTCTACATACATTTTGAGAAACTTTGTTGTTATACTAAACAAAGCAACTTATACTACGATTCATATTTCACGACAAATTTTAAGTAAAACAATGTTTCATTGTCTTGCTATGGGTCAGAGTGAGTACTTCAGAAGAGAAAGTTAACAAAAATACAAATTGAGAACAAGAAACGTTTTTGATAGCCACAAGATGAAAATAAAAGGGAAAAAACTGAAACATGAAGAGGGAAAATAAGTTGGAGAGACCACAAGTTGGAAAACAACCGAGTTTATACTCCCCGCCACCCAACCCCCCTCTCCCACCCCAACCTGCATTCTCCTTAAATTTTCTAGGGAACTCAATGCCTTTTTTCCACAACAAATTTAGGTTGAAATTATCCAAATTGGATACAAAACAGACTTTCCTTAGTTTTCCTAAGCTATCAACACATGGGTTTCACGTGGTGATGTATCTTAGTTTATGGTTATGTTCCTTGAGAACTTTTTTCCTTTAGAAGATTTTGAATGTAAAAGTTTGTTAATGCCATGGTTTACATAATCGGAATCGGCATTGTCAAATCCCAAACCAATTCGAATCGGATGATTAATCGCCCAAATCTAACCAGTTCGATTCAACCCTATTTTTGATCAATTTAACATCTTTAAGCACTTCAAACTTCAAAATACACACATAAAATATTCAACATCATTAATTAGATACACTTATTAATGATTTCCAAATCAGAAAAATGAGACTGACAATGATCATCAAAATATCCTTCATAATATCTAGGATTTCCGTTAGGACCCTTATAAGGATGACTATTGAACAATGAATGCAAGACATGTTTTTTTTAGGCGTGGGAATTGGTGTTACTTTGTAGGTTATAGCTTTGTAAAGTTAGTGACTTAGTGGGGTTAGATGTAGATTAGACAAAGCATGGGAATATAGTACAAATCAATAAAACATCTATCGGGTTTATTTGACTTGCGACTTTTCCTGTTGATCCTCCTACCCTCCTACCCTCCTACCCTCCTACCCTCCTACCCTCCTACCCTCCTACTCTTTACCCTCTACCCCCTACCCCCACCCTCATTGTAATTATCTTTTAAAAAAAACTGAGATGTGTGGTAACAAAAGTCAGAAGCTTTTGCCTCATCTTTCTACTTTGATCTTTTCCATAAAAGAAGAAAAAGGCAAAGATCAAAACACCAAACCAATTAATCTCATCAACTAATGACACTAATGAAATTATAACAAAGATAATGTTTACCTATGTCCTCGGAAAGTGTGAAACCCCCAACAATATGATTGGGTAATTGTTATTTATCACTGAGATAACTTTTCTTAACCCTAATCTTCCAAGAAAAAAAATAGTTTTTAGGCCCTTCCTAAAAAAAAGAACGAAACAACTCACACTAAGAAATAAATTAATTATGCAGAAAAATGCAACATGGGCCCTTTTTTACAACCCCCTAGTTAGGTTAAGATTTAAAAAAATAATGAAGGAAAAGAAACTACTTTGATGATCGAATTGACCCAAACCATAGAATGGTCATCACAGAATGATGGAACAAGGAACTTTTAAAAGTGCTAAGTGAGGAGCTTTGGACTCTGATGGGAAATAGGGTGTTTGACATTATTATAATAGGAATAAGATGAGAGACAACCGGAGAAAGGAAAGGAATATATGGAAGGACATTGAAGAAACCTTTATGAAGTAGCAATATGCCACGTTCAAGTAAAAAGGAAAGGAATGAGGAAATGCAAACAGATGATTTAACTTCAATTTCTAGCATGCAAGAAATCGATGACATGAAATCCATAGAAAACGCGAAGGAAAGCAAAACAAATAAGAAATGGAAGAAGTTACTCCGAGTACAGAGAAAAGAGAGTTTCAGAAAATAGTAGCTTCTTGATTGTTTTGTGATAAACGGAAGCAGATGACTGGAAAAAATAAATATCCATCATGCTATCATCTTAATCCATAAAATTATAATGGAAGTTGAACGTATTTAGGATAAGAAACGGTTTGACAGGACAAATGGGGCAATCTATGAAGCACAAAAAACTTGCAACAAGATCTCTACAATAGAAGGCCAGAAATAAAGAAGTTTTTGTTTAGAAGCATTTTGAACTCACAATGACTAGCACAAAGGAACAAGCTTTCTAAAAAAGATGATTAAAAAAAAAAAAACACCACTCACAGCCCAATTTGGAAGCAGTGCCAAAACCGTAGGTGATAGTCCACGATACATCCCACGCAAGCCTTCCTTTTTAACTATCTTCCGCAAACTTGCAACAATTATACTTCCTGGAGGAAGATAGCAAGAATGATAAGACTCACGAGGGTTTCCATATAAAACGTTCTCATCTTAAATTCTAGCCTGTATTAATGATATCATGCCATTATGACAGCTATACAACTCTCTTCAGCAAACAAACAAGCTTAATCAGAATATTGCCTTCGCAAACTAGACAAACGTAGCAACAGAAAATAAGAAAGAACCGAGTAATATTACGATTCACCAAAAAGCAATGTGTACAAGATAGCTTCTTTTGAATTAACAGAAGCTAGCTTCTTTTAAATACCCGCTAACTTACCTAAGAGTTACGACAAGATCTTCTTTTGATCATATCAATCTCGACTAAAATTTGGCACCAAAATTGAGGTCGAGGAAAGGTAAACAACCCATTTCCTCAATTTTAGACTCTAAAAGAACAAGTTTGACTTGTGGATCAGGATCACATACTGGTCCTGGGTTAAACTCTCAATTGAAACAACCGCTACAATTGCAAGACATTTTAAATCCTCCTCTCCTAAACCTCATTTTAAATGACAGCCTTTGATATTGGATAAGTAGAGTTGAGTTGATTCAAGTTGAATATTACAATTAGTGCACATCATCGAGTTGAATGAAGTAAGGTGTATGAGGTAGAATTAAGTAATGTTGCAATCACCCTAGGAATAATGCGTAAAAGGTACCTTCCTTTTACTGACGATAACTAGCCTATCAGGTACGACTAGATCATCTCTTGGCCATAGTCTAGTCAAGTCAAGTCCAATAATATAGCACACACCATCAGTTCGAATGAAGTTCATAGAAAAACAATATCAGCAGCTGAAATCACAGGTGCAGGAATGAAATTGTCATACCTTTGACATGTCCATGAGCAAGCTTAGGAAGGCCATGAACTTGAAGCCTAGTCTTGATAACATCCAAAGGACACACAAAAGTAGCCGCAATAACACCTTAGAAACAAACAAAAAAACCCCTAAAACCAAAACGCTAATTCACACCACATCCAAACAAATCTATCACAAACCGCAATCGAACCTGCGGCGGCGCCGGCGGCGGCATTACAGAGGACGGTGTTGGGGCCATGAGAATCCGCGGCCATTAAATCCGAGGTGGTGGTGGTTGTTGCGGGATGATGATATTATGTGGACGATGGCGTTGGTGTCCTCTGTCGAGAGGGCGATTCGAGAGATCAAGGGTCGCATGGCCAGCCCGGGCTGAGCTCGGTGAGAGGAGAGGAGAGAATTGGTTGAGATCGGATGGCCTCGATCGATGTGACGGGTGAAGTTGTTGAATGAGATCTGAGGAGTGGAATGCTGGGGTTTGGGGTGAAAAAGGGGAATGAATCGAGATTGGAAATTTGATCAAAGATTTGAGATTTCGAGGTTGCTTTGTTTGTGGTGATACTGGCGGTGTAAAAAAAGTGTTGAGAATCTAAACAACTTTGACATCGTGGTGTTGTGTTGGCATCTCTTTCGTTTTCATTTTATGTCGCCAAATATTTAATTGATTTATATATTATTTTATACATTTATAAAACTTTATTTGAAAATCATATAAATCAGGTTTCAATGAAGTAAAAAATTTTAAACTAACTTTATATATTAATAATAGATTTTTAGATTATATTGTATTATATAAAAATTATCAATATATAATAAATAAATAAATTTATGATCATAAATATATAATATATTAAATACATAATCAACCAAATTTACTTTATATATATATATATTAAAATAATAAAAAATATATCCATCCTTGCGGTCATGCACGAGATCAAGAAAGAAAGAAATACATAAATAATTTCAAAATTATTATAAAAGAAACAATGGTATTCTTAGTATTGTAATGTTTTAGACTAACAAAAATAGATTTTGAAAATAAATACAACAAAAATAACCTAAAATAACATTATATATTACATAAGAAATTCTTTCAATTGAATGATTCACTATCTTTTTTTTTTCAAAAAATCTATATAACTGTCATGTTCGACCTTTGTATTATATTGATTATAAAACGGATTAGACAACTTATCCACCTCATAAATAACTAAATATAAAATTATTCAATCTTAAAAAATTAATGAATATTATTGACACTTTCTTTTCAAATAACAAATAGATGTAACATATTTTTTTTATTACAAATCATTTCATTTAAAGACACATCTCTGATATGATATATCCTTACTCCCAAATTGTTTTACTTTATCGTATCTCAATCAATAAAAACACATCTCTTGTTTCCTTTATCGAATTTTATTACATAGGACAATCAATCACCTCCCAAAATATTATCCTCCACCCACACATCACAACGACTCCCCTTCTTTGTTGCTACCACGATCAAGAAATTCCATCCCATCACCATCGTTGCCTTCTCAATCGTCATGTTATCTGTCGTATGATATCGTTCACGTGTCAATGTCGTTAAGGGGTTTCTAAACCAGTTCCTATCGTCGTTGTTCACAAGCCACGAGTTATGCTTATTCGTCGTGGGTGTTGATAACTAGTCAAATCAACATCATCAATGGTATAGCTTTTCATGTATTTCATGTCATGTCGTGTTAATTTTTATGACTTTTATAAGTTTATGATATGGAAGAAATTACTACGGAATTTGATGTAGATACTACGTCCATATTAGGAATAATTAAACAAGCTTTAGGTCTTCTTGGATTCGATACTTTTTTTGGGAGAGTTTGATGGAGTATTGGCTATTTTTCGAAGAAATTTAAAAATTTTTTTAGTTGAAAGCATGAATTTATGAGAATTATGAAAAGTTAGGGTTTGCGGTTCTTTATAGTAGAGCGTAAAAATTCTTAGAGAGAAAGTAAAAGCGTTTTGAGAGAGTGTGAATATGTATGAGAGAGTAAAGTGATTTTCTAATTAAAAAATTATCAGTTTTTTTACTCATTTAAAAAATATGACCGTTGCCAGTGATATCTATCTATTGGACAACGTTAACCATGTTTTGATCGTTATATTATTTTAGAAAAACAGTTTTGTAACGTTTAATATATTCTTTCCAAAAATAGATGTAGTAGAGCAATATTTTTTCTAGTCTGCTTTCCTCTGTACAGCAAGCAGTAAAGCAATAATGGTAGTCTACATATCATAACAATAATACTAGTCTATATTCTATATATATAATAGAGTAGTAAAACATTTTAACCAATTTTATTATTTCAAATCAAGTATACCTAATTCTCCATAAAATTGAATAAACTTACTCTCGTCGAGAGGTTTTGTAAAAATATCTATAATTTATTTTTCTATTAGAATATACTCCAATTTAATGTGACCCTTGTTGATCTCTCTGACTCACATGCCACCATAGAAGAATTAAAGAAAGCCCTTCAAGAAACCTCTGAGAACTTTATTTTCTTTTTAAAGGAAAATAAAGAAAATCTTAAGGAGATTATAATTCTCAAAGAGAAATAAAATTTAGAAGATGAAAAGACTAACAATAGTCTAATCCATGCTGAAGATGAACTAAAAGAAGCAAATTAAAAGATGAAACTTCTCAATGCAGCAGTGAAAACTTACTTTGAGGAACACTGAGCTTCAGAAACAAGTAGATGCTTAGAATGACAAGACTTTATGTCTGCAAAAATTGCTAAGCACAGGTCAATCCTCCCATGATAAAACTGGATTAGGATATAATGATTGGTTGAACAACAATGCAGACAAGAAAGTCTTTACCAAGGAGACAAAACAGACTATTGCAAAAATTATGCATAAGAGGCAGACCTCAACTGCATCAGACATGCAGAAGAGTAATCCCTTTACTACAACAGATATACAAAAAAGCCAAAACTCTACTGTACAAAATATGCAAAAAAGCAAAAGCTTCACCGCACAGAAAGAACCAAAAGGTAAGAACAGTCTGCAAAAGAGATTTTCACTGCAAAGTAAGACCTCTACTGCTCAAACCCAAAAGGGCTGGGGCAGAACACAAGAACAAGTCTATCATAAAATACAGGAGGGCAACAATCTTACAAGAAGATTCAATGAAAGGTCTACAAGCACCCAATTACTCAGCATGGAATAAAATCTCGACAAAAACTTGGAGAAAACCATACATACGACACATCTACTAATGTCAACTACAACAGACACAGTGGAGCAGATCACTAACAAGCACAAGACCAAAGGTCTACTGCTTTACCTATGGCAAAATTGGTCAAGAGTCCTTTGAATGTTGGAATAATCACAAGAAGATAATTAAAGTTTGGGTCCAAAAACTAACAAATGAGAACCCATATAAGTGGGTATCATGTACAAGCTCTCTATGTTTTCAATGCAGGAAAAACAAAAGGACATATAGTACCTGGACAGTAGATGCTGAGGACATACTTGAAAAGGCTAAAAACAACTCTAATGGCTTGAAAACGTAAGAAACTATGAAAAAACCCTTTGAATGAGCTTAAAAAAATCGAAAACACATCAAAGGCTTAAACACAAGAGAAAAACTATCAAAAAACTCTTGAAATGAGCTTAAAACACTCAAAACCCCTTGAAAAAGATAAAAACAACATAAAAACAACCCTAATGACTTGAAAACTTGAAAACAAAAGAAACTATGAAAAGTCCATTTAAATGAGCTTAAAACACTCAAAAACACCACACAAGGCTAAAAACAACATAAGAACTAGAAAAAGACCCTTTAGATGAGCTTAAAACAATCAAAACCTCTTGAGAAGTCAAAAAACAACATAAAAACAACTCTAATAACTTGAAAACATAAGAAACTATGAAAAGACCCTTTAAATTAGCTTAAAACACTCAACAACGCTTCAAAAGGCTTAAAACAAGATTAAAACTATGAAAAGACTCTTGAAATGAGCTTAAAACACTCAAAACCCCTTGAAAAGGCTCAAAACAACATAAAAACAACTCTAATGACTTGAAAACGTAAGCAACTATGAAAAGAGCCTTTAAATGAGCTTAAAACATTCAAAACCCCTTGAAAAGGCTAAAAACAACATGAAAAATAAAGTGTAATGGGTTGAAAACGTAAGAAACTATGAAAATACGCTGCAAATGAGCTTTGAACACTCAAACACACTTCAAAAGGCTAAAAACAACATAAAAGCTATGAAAAGACCCTTGAAATGAGCTTAAAACACTTAAAACCCCTTGAAAAGGCTAAAAACAACATAAATAAACAGTAATGACTTGAAAACGTAAGAAACCATTAAAAAACCCTTTAAATGAGCTTAAAACACTCAAAAACACTTCAAAAGGCTAAAAACGACATAAAACTATGAAAAGACCCTTTAAATGAGCTTAAAACACTCAAACCCCCTTGAAAATTCTAGAAACAACATAAAAAGAACTCTAATGACTTGAAAACATAAGAAACTATGACAAGACCCTTTAAATGAGCCTAAAACACTCAAAAACATTTCAAACGGCTAAAAACAACATATAAACTATGAAAAGGCCCTTTAAATGAGCTTAAAACACTCAAAACCCTTTGAAAAAGCCAAAAACAACATAAAAACAACACTAATGACGTGAAAACGTAAGAAACTATGAAAAGTCCCTTTAAATGAGTTTAAAACACTCAAAACCACTTCACAAGGCTAAAAACAACATAGATCTAGAAAAAGACCCTTTACATGAGCTTAAAACAATCAAAACCCCTTGCGAAAGCTAAAAACATCATAAAAACAACTCTAATGACTTGAAAACGTAAGAAACTATGAAAAGACCTTTTAAATGAGATTAATACAACATAAACACTATGAAAAGACCCTTTAGATAAGCTTAAAACCACATTCAAAAGGCTAAAAACAACAAAAAAAACAACTTTAATGACTTGAAAACGTAAGAAACTATGAAAACACGGTTGAAATGAGCGTAGAACACTCAAAAACAGTTCAAAAGGCTAAAAACAACATAAAAGCTATGAAAACATCCTTGAAATGAGCTTAAAACACTTAAAACCACTTAAAAAAGCTAAAAACAACATAAAAAAACAAAAATGACTTGAAAACGTAAGAAACGATGTAAATACCCTTTAAATGAGCTTAAAACACTCAAAACCCCTTGAAACGGCCAAAAACAACATAAAAACGACTCTAATGACATGAAAACGTAAGAAACTACGAAAATACCCTTTAAATGAGCTTAAAACACTCATAAACACCTTAAACGACAAAAAACAACATAAAAACTATGAAAAGTCCCTTTAAATGTGTTTAAAACACTCAAAACCCCTTGAAAAAGCCAAATACAACATATTAACAAGTCTAATGACTTGAAAATGTAAGAAACTATGAAAAGGCGCTTTAAATGAGCTTAAAACACTAAAAAACATTTGAAAAGGGTAAAAACAACATAAGAACTAGAAAAAGACCCTTCAGATGAGCTTAAAACAATCAAAACCCCTTGAGAAAGCTAAAAACAACCTAAAAAACAACTGTAATGACTAGAAAACGTAAGAAACTATGAAAAGACCCTTTTAATGAGCTTTAAACACAAAAAAATGATTCAAACGGCTAAAAGCAACATAAAAACTATGAAAAGACCCTTTAAATGAGCTTAAAACACTCAAAAACATTTGAAAAGGCTAAAAACAACATAAAAACTATGAAAAGACCCATTAAATGAGCGTAAAACACTCAAAACCCCTGGAAAAAGCTAGAAACAACATAAAAACAACTCTAATGAGTTGAAAACGTAATAAACTATGAAAAGACCATTTAAATGAGCTTAAAACACTCAAAAACATTTGAAAAGGCTAAAAACAACATAAAAACTATGAAAAGTCCATTGAAATCAGCTTAAAACACTGAAAACCCCTTGAAAAGGCTAAAAACAACATTAAAACAACTCTAATGACTTGAAAACGTAAGAAACTATGCAAAGAAGCTTGAAATATTCTTTAAACACTCAAAACACTTCAAAAGGCTAAAAACAACATAAAAACTATGAAAAGACCCTTTAAATGAGCTTAAAACACTCAAAACCCCTTGACAAGGCTAAAAACATCATAAAAATAACTGTAATGACTTGAAAATGTAAGAAACTATAAAAAAAAGACCCTTTAAATGAGCTTAAAAAACTCAAAACACCTTGAACAGGCTAAAAACAACATAAAAACAACTTTAATGACTTGAAAACATAAGAAACTATGAAAAAAAGTTTTAAATGAGCTTAAAACACTGAAAAACACTACAAAAGGCTAAAAACAATATTAAAACTACGAAAAGACTCTTGAAATGAGCTTAAAACTCTCAAAAAGACTTCAGATGGGTAAAAACACCTAAAACCCCTTGAAAAAGCTAAAACCAACATAAAAACTATGAAAAAACCCTTTAAATGAGCTTAAAACACTCAAAACCCCTTGAGAAAGCTAAAAACATCATAAAAATAACTCTAATGACTTGAAAACGTGAGAAACTATGAAAAAAGACCCTTTAAATGAGCTTAAAAATCTCAAACCCCTTGAACAGGCTAAAAACAACATAAAAACAACTTTAATGACTTGAAAACATAAGAAACTATGAAATGAGCTTAAAACATTGAAAAACACTTCAAAAGGTTAAAAACAATATTAAAACTATGAAAAGACTCTTGAAATGAGCGTAAAACACTCAAAAAGACTTCAGAAAGGTAAAAACAACATAAAAACAACTCTAATTACTTGAAAACGTAAGAAACTATGAAAACACCCTTTAAATGAGCTTAAAACACTTCAAAAGGCTAAAAACAACATAAAAACTATGAAAAGACTCTTGAAATAAGCTAAAAACACTCAAACCCCAATGAAAAGGATAAAAACAACATAAAAAACTTTAATGACTTGAAAACGTAAGAAACTTTGAAAAGACCCTTTAAATGAGGTTAAAACACTCAAAAACATTTCAAAATGGTAAAAACAACATAAAAACTATGAAAATATCCTTGAAATAAGCTTAAAACACTTAAAACCCCAAGGCTAAAAACAACATAAAAACAACATTAATGACTTGAAAACGTAAGAAACTATGAAAAGACCTTTTAAATGAGCTTAAAACACTCAAAAACACTTCAAAACGATAAAAAGACCCGTTAAATGAGGTTAAAACACTCAAAACCCTTTGAAGATGCTAAAAACAACTTGAATATATAAGAAACTATGAAAGGACGCTTGAAATGAGCTTAAAAACAAGATAAAAACTATGACATGACTCTTTTAATGACTCTTTAAATGAGCTTAAAACACTCCAAACCCCTTGAAAAGGATACAAACAACTTGATAACAATATTAATGACTTGAAAACATAAGAAACTATGAAAAGACGCTTGAAATGAGTTTAAAACACGCAAAGACTATGAAAAGATCCTTTAAATGAGCAAAAAACACTCAAAAACACTTCAAACGGCTAAAAACAACATAAAAACTATGAAATTACCCTTGAAATGAGCTTAAATCACTTGAAACCTTTGAAAAGGCTAAAAACAACATAAAAACAACTATAATGACATGAAAACATAACAAAACTATGAAAAAACCATTTAAATGAGCTTAAAACACTCAATAACACTTCAAGAGGCTTAAAACAAGATAAAAACTATTACATGACTCTTGAAATGAGCTTAAAACACTCAAAACCCCTTAAATA